>VWZZ01000053.1:138710-151746 GCA_013399095.1 Psophia crepitans
GAGGTGAGCGGGGCTGGCTCCGGGGCGTCCCGTCAGGGTGCCGCGGCGGGAGCTCGCCCTGAGGCGCGAGGCCGGGCCGTAGCCGAGCGGCCGATCCGGCAGCTGGGGGAGCGCCGGCCATCCCTCCCGGCCGCCCGCGGGTGCGGGGAGGTCGGAGCAATTAAGCGTTATGCGGAGCGAGGCGTGTTTTCCTGGCGCTGGGCAGCGCGGCCCGGAGCCCGTCAGCCGGGGCAGCGGGGTGCTGCTGCCTCACGCCGCCCTCCGCGCGCGCCAGGAGTGTGCGCGAGGCCCTACCGCGCGCGGTTCTTGAGCCGTGAGACGGGACGGCAGACCGGGTTTGTTGCTGTGACTTTTACGCCTGTCTGTCCGCCCTCTCCGGTCGGGAAGTCGGTCGGGCCGGCTCGGCGGCTGGGGGCCAGCGAAGCCCCGGCCCCGCGGTGCCCGGTGCCCCGGGAAGGCAGCGGCTGGCTCGGCTGGCCTGGGGCGTCTCGGGACGAACCGGGCCGTGAATGAAGCACTAAAGCGCGTACAAGTGTAAGTACTGCCTGCGGTGGCGGAGGAGGTCGGTGGTAATTCTTCAGCAGGAGAAAGATACGAATAGATGTGAGTTTGCGTTACTAAAGATGGAAGTTCTCTTTTCTAACCTGATAATAACTTAATTTTTAGTGGCGATAGGTCTCCGGAAAATTAATCATGGCTGTCCTCTTTAAAGCGTATAGCTGTCATTCTCTGTTCAAAAGCTGAAAGAACATTTTTAATTGCCACTTTAAAGCTATTTACCTTTAGCAGTATGTGCCAACACTTAGAACAACCTTGATAAAATGCCTGGGGATCCTGTGGCCATGAACTTCAGAACCGCTGTATTTGCTGTCTTGTCATGACACATGGTCATTTAATAATCATAACAACTGTGGTTTTGGCTGGTTATTGCTATATAATGGCACTGTTGATAATCTAGAAGTTGGTTGATTGTGCAGTAGTCACGCACAAACGGTAAGAAAGGTGACTGGGAGGATGATGTAACGAGAAGTAAAAATTCATCATACTTTTATTTGGGTGTCATGTGGTAATAACTTCTTTACCTGGCCTGGTTGATTATTACAACATTCTGTGATCTGTGTGAAATAGGGCTAGATTCTGTACAGAGAGCTGTACCATAATGGGCACCATTGTGTGAGTAGGTTCTGCAGGGCTGTTAGAGAGTGGCCAGTGTGCCTAGCTAATCGGTTAAGGTGTGTAAACTCGTTTGTTTACAGGGGAATCTGCATTCAAACATAATGCTGCCTGCTTTCCAGAGTTGCTGGAATTTCAGAAGCAAATAATTTGTATTAATTAATGGAATAAATGGGCTTTTAAGTCTTGTGTTTGACGTAGTTAGTTTGTGTATAGTTCTCAGTGGCAGAATATAAGCTGAAATTTTGCAAATGAATGTTAGGAGTTTGGGGATGTTACTGTGTTTGGAAAAGCTGGTCAAAGCAGCCAAATGCACTGCGCTTGTCGTGCTGGGGGCAGGGAACAGTGTGCTGTGGAGGCAGAGGCTTGTGCGTACCAACTGCAGTAGAAACATAAAGTGTGACAGTTGCTAAGTCAATATATAGAGTATACATATTTAGCTCGGTCTCACTTTCCCTCAGAAAGGAAAAGATGATGTTATAAATTGCATCAAAATAGGATAAAGAGTTCCATCATTGTGGATAGCTGTTTAGTGAGGGGAGTCGATTCTTGCCTTGTGACTCAGTTATTTTTTTTCATGCCACTTTAAATGACTGGGAAAGAATGTATAGAATTTGTGCTCACAAAGTATTATTACTGTATTATGTCTTAAACCTTGTGATATCCAGTTTTATGGTGGGGGTTGGCTTCTGGTTTGTGCCTGGTATTGTAAGCTCTCTAAATTAATCTTAGGTGTCACGGGAAATTGTTATTTAATGGTACAAAAAAGTACGTATCCACATAAGTGTAAAATACATAGGTAAAAGTGCTCCTACCTGTGGCAGATAGCGGTCTTGACAGTACCTTAGCCTGCAGTGTAACAACCTCCAAGATGTATGAGAAGGAACCTAGAGCATTGGCACAGCTGAAGCAGTGGTACAGTATGCAGTTAATTAGCTGATTCATAGTTAATAGTTATGTCTTACTGTGTTTGAGAACATCTGTTACCAGAATCCTAGTCAAGTTTATTTTGCACTTGTGGATGCAGGAAAAATGCAAGTGTGGGGTAGGATCTGAAGGTTCCCCCCTTCGGTAACGAAGGACTTAAAAGCATTCGTGAGTGGTTTGGCACAGTGGAATAGGTAGGCAGAAAATGTAAAGGGACAGATGCATCTTGGAAAGAGAAGCAATCAATATAATGAGTATTTAGTGATGATTGTAAAGTCTCATTTCTAACAGGGTCACAGCAGCACCCTATTATCAGATGGAAGCTATGAAGGAAGAATCTTCTGTGGTTGAGGGAATGGTGTCGTTAATTGACCTGCTCAGTCTGTCCTACACACCTATGAATCACTGTGTGTGTGTGCAGCTATAGCATGCCTTCACTTCAGTATGAATAAATATTTTGTAGGTGCGGGACTGCATTCAGAAAACGCTGACTGAATGGAGCTCAAAGGTTGGACAAGACGTAAATCAGGTAAGAGAGGTGTTATGCATGCTATCCATGTTACACGTGAAAAAAGAAAATAGTAATTGGTTACACATTTTAAAATATAAATGAACCTATTAAATTCCTGTGAAAGTGTCTGCAGCTCCAGATACCATAGAAGACTATTTCTCAAACCTTTTTTTTTAAACTGTGATGGGTTGACCCTGGCTGGAGTCCAGGTGCCCACCAGAGTTGTTCTATCACTCCCCCTCCTTAAATAGACAGGGGAGAGAAGGTGTAACAAAATGCTTGTGGGTTGAGAGAAGGATGGGGAGAGATCGTTCACCAAATACTGTCCCAGACAAAACAGACCAGGCTTAGAGGAATTTATCTGATCTATTACCAAGCAGAACACAGAGCAGGGCAGTGAGAAATAAAACCAAATCTTAAAACACCCCCACCCGCCCCTCCCTTCTTAACTTCACTCCTGCTCTCTCCCCCCTGTCCCCCAGCAGCGCAGAGGGACGGGGATGGGGGTTATGGTCAGCTGATCACACATTGTTTTGGCCACTCCTTCCTCCTCAGGCGGAGGACTCCTCACACTCTTCCCATGGTCCAGCCTGGGGTCCCTCTCCCAGGACACAGTCCTCCATGAACTGCTCCAACATGAGTCCTTCCCACGGGCTGCAGTTCTTCACAAACTGCTCCAACGTGGGGGTCTTTCACAGAGTGCAGACTTTCAGGAGCAGACTGCTCCAGCATGGGTCCCCCAGCAGGTTACAAGTCCTGCCTGCAACCCTGCTGTGGTGTGGGCTTCTCTCTCCACAGGGCAGCAGGACCTGTCAGGAGCTAGCTCAAGTGCAGGCATCCCACAGGATCACAGCCTCCTTCAGGTGTCTACACCTGCTCTGGCATGAGGTCCTCCATAGGCTGCAAGTGGAATCTCTACACCGCATCATCCTTCCTCTGTGGGCTGTAGGGGTCTGCTCCAGTGCCTGGAGGATCTCCTCACCCTCCTTCACTGACCTTGCTGTCTGCAAAGTTTCTGCCGTCTTCTCACTCTCCTCTCTGGCTACAAAAGCTTCCATGGTTGGGTGTTTTTCGTTGCTGAATGCTATCACAGAGGCACTACCACTATTGCTGATCAGCTCAGCCTTGACCAACGGCAAGTCTGTCTTGGAGCTGGCTGGCATTGGCTCTATCAGATACAGGAGAAGCTTCTAGCAACTTCTCGCAGAAGCTCCCCCGCTACCAAAACCTTACCACCCAACCCCCAAATTTAGTAAATTTGGAGAGGGTAAGAAATACTGATGTAAAGAATCCTGTTGATGGCAAATAAGACAATTCTTAGTTAATTATTTGGACAATCACAAAAAAAAAATCTGTGTACCTTAGAAGTTTGCTAGTGTGCTTGTAAAAACTCAGAAAATTATCTGAACTATGGAGATGATAAACTGAAGTTCATCCCGTTTGCAGGGGATCTCTGAAGTGCAGCCTTGGTTGTTTCTGAAGATGCAGAAGTGGCAATTTTTTCCTTAAGAGCTAAGGACTTTCACATAGTTCTTGAAACTAGTGTCATGGGCATCTGACATCAAGATCTTGGTGTATTTGCCTGTTCCTCTTTCACTGTTGCTTCTGAATTAAGCAAAGCAGTAGTAGGTTCTCAGTAAATATATTATTTGCTCTGTCAAATATTAGCATGTTTCACTTAAAAAAAACCAACCAAACAAAAAACAACTAAAAAACTTTCCTGACTGTTTCTTTGGGTTTTGTTACCAGTTCTTGTGTAATGGTGGCATCAACTGCACATTGTTGCATTCCACACCGGAATGTGGTGAGGCAGTTATTGCTGAATGATTCATGGTAGATCTAATGATTGCTCAAGAAGAGAATGTAAATAAACATTTGTCTTTACCATACAATGATCCATGTAAAGTTAATTATTTAGCGTAAGCTGGGTTTTACTGTCAACATATTAACTGCGTAATTCCAAATTCATTTATGAATTATATTGGTTTCCAGTAATAATTTTAAAAAGTTAACTTTTGTTTAAAATGCTGACTGTATGGAATAACTCAAAGGCTCACTTGAGGATTTTTTGACAGGGTGGCAGAAATTACCAGAGAGTTCTTGGTTGGAGGTGGAGTGGCACGTGTCTGTGCATGTAATACAAAATCTCACGTAGGTGAAGACTTAAAGTCACCTTGTGCCGGCTGACATGAAATGTCAGCCTAGTCTTAAATGAGGTCAGAGGGTGAAATCTCAAACTTTCCTGATTTTTAGTTTCAAAATTATTGTTTTAAATCTGTATTTTACAGTACTTTCATTGTAGGATTTTGATAGGCTTCACTGAAATTACAAAATACTGTTATGCAAAGATGTTCCCATTCAAAGCCCCTAATTCTGATAGTGTGATTTTTTTTTCAGCTGGTCATAAGACCTTTTTTCCAAGCATGGCAGTTTGAATTGGCACAGTGATGTGTTCACATCGGAAAATCAGAACACAACTAAATCTTACTCCAATAATTCTTATCAGTAACTTGTATTTTTTTGCATTAGGGATATATAGCTTCATTTTCCTGACTTTCCCTTAGAGATCAAGAAGCATTGCCTTTTTCTGTCATTGCGTTTTTATACTATTTTTGTTTTGAACTGCTGTAAGGCCTTTTTTTTTCTTCAGGAACTTACTGTCTTCTCTTGATGAGTTGTTCCTAAGTCTCATGTACTTACTACAGGAAATACTGGAGGTTCTGGAATGTACTGTAGCTCAAGCTATGGAAAAAATAAATCCTGAAGAAAGGGATGAGCTGAAAGTGTCAGGTAAGAACATAATCAAAAATCTAGTGGCATAAAAAGGTTGCATATGCAGTCATTAATAGGATGTTCATATATGTATTTTTTCCACCATATTTTGTAATTGTACAGTCAAATTACACCAGTGCACATGGTTGTACTTTGGGTAACCTAGAAGTTGGCTAAGAAAGACTTGAATTTGTGTTTCGGGTTCTAAAGCAGCTTGGCATTTTTCTAGTTTAACTTGTATCCCCTCAAGACATTTTAAATGTTTTGTGAATCTTTGACTTTTCTGAAGCAAAATATTACTGATAGTACTGCAATTGAGAGCACTGGAAACACATTTATCTGCATAATTTTTCCAGGTTGAATATGATGAACTTGAAAGAGGCAGTCCAAACTAACATTAGTACATTTTGAGTCCCAGTAAGTTGTGAAGAGGTCTGTCTGTACTACTAAGCTTGTGGGTTTTACAATTATTGCTTGGTGTCTTGATGTTGAAGTCCTAGCTTTATAGCTTATTAGATCAGCTAACTGGATGATTGCCTGTTCTGAGACTGCACAACTTTGAAATTTAAGGGAACAGTTATTTTTATTGGGTCTTTCAGAATGTTTGGTGTTTTCCAATTTTTGAAGTAATTGGTGTATATTCCAAGAACCCTTAACCCTAGAACTCAGAAGTAGTGTATATAGCAAAAGTAAGTAGCTATATATTTAATACTAGCTGGCTGGCTTAGTTACTGATTCCAATTTCTTTGAAAATAGCAAAACTTTTCATCGTTGGATCAAACTCTTCATCCATCAGAGATGCAGTTGATCTGGGTAAGTGTGAAACTCAAACTTCTGGTAGGGTTTCTTTTTTATTTTAGCATTTAGAAATAAAATTAGAACCTTTTCCATCTCAGAAGTGTATTTAATGAGTGTGACACATATATTCTGTTTTCCTATTAAGAGAGACTTAGGTAACCAAGTCTGTTGGCATGTTAGTTCAGTCAGTAAACTTACCAAATGCGGATCGCCGTAACCTTGGGTCCACAAACTCAAATCTGATTCCTTGCTCCAAGCAGGAGCAAGTTTTTATTCTTTCAGAGAAGACTTTTTAACAAGTGAATAGCATGTGATGTTTTAGTAACAGTGAAACAATAGTTCTTACTGGTGGTTGTTAGTTGCCAGTTGTTTATAACATGATGAACTTTGCTACTAACTGTGCTGTATTTCAGAGATTATTTAGAAAGTAAAACAATGCTGCAAGCAGCTGATAAAAGTTAAGTTTTATTGAAAATACAATGGCTGTACTGATACATAGTTTTGTTAGCCCAACGTAGCAGTAATTATGAGCAGCACTGAACTTTACCACTTTTGGAAGATTGTTGGGCATATGGAGTTAGCAAAGAACAAAGGATCAGGTATCATTCTTTTCTATTGATACCCCAATTAATAGCCTCATCATTGTAAGTTGTAGTACCATTTGTTAAGAATACATTGATAGAATCCTCCTGCAGAAGAAAATAATTTATTTAGGTACTTAGTTTTATTCTTTTTGCTCTGCAGAAGAGACCTTGTGACTTGCATCTTTCCTATAGCTCAGTGATACTCCAAAACTTGCCACTTCACTCTGGCAATTTAAGTCTCCATATTCAGCGTGCTTTCGGTCTGACTCCTCAAGTTTATCAAACAGTTGTCTGAGCCCATGACCTGTACTTGAATTACAATAAGGGTGAATGTCACATATTTTGGAAGAAATTGTCAGTGAAGGAATAGTTGTGTGTCACCACTGATAGATAGTTTTAACACTGAAAAGGAGGAAAGAGCTTCATGCTTTGTTTGGTGGTTGGGGTTTTTGTGGTGTTCCCTGCCCCGACCTACGACTGAAGCCTGGCCTTCAGCTGTGTGTTTGATTCTCTGCTAGAAACAGTTACTATCCTTGCCTGCTGATACACTCAGAGTTTCAAAGGGTGGATGGGAAGCTAGCGGAGTGAAGCAGGAGGTGTGTTCTTTGCTGAATTCGAAGAGTCATGCTGCTTATGTTTGTATCTCATGAAAGATTTTGCAGCATTTCTGTTCTTTTTCCTCAGCATGTTCTGCCCTTGGAGTTGCTCAGTTGGACTCGGTCATTGTTGCCCCACCTCCTGTTGAAGATGGAACTAGCCTCTCCTTGGAGTATTTGCAACCTTATTGGCAAGAGCTTGAAAATCTAGTTCAAAACCAGAAGATTGTTGCCATAGGTACTTCTGACCTAGATAAAACACTGTTAGAGCAGCTGTATCTGTGGGCACAGGTGAGAACAAACTTCCTACTTGTAGCATTTCTCCGACAGAATAATTGTTTTTTTGGTTGCCAGATTGTTACAAACTTCTGTTACAAATGGGTTTATATATGATAAATGGGTTTATATATGAAGTAGTAATTAGCCCTGTTATTTTCACTCAGCATCTTATGGATGGTCACAATGTTGTTCAAGGTGGGGGCAGCTTGGAGTGTGACTGTCACTTGTTCAGTGTTCTTGCATCCAGACCAGCAAAGGCTGGAAGCCACAGGTCTGTTCAGTAGCATGTTCTTTGAAGCACTGAAGGTTTGAGTTTTGAGTGCTTTTATATTTACAAAGAAGTATAAACAGTGCTCTTAAACCTTCAGATTTATTCTAGTGACTCTGAACACATAGCTGTTTTCACTTGAAGCTGTGTTATGGATGGAGGGATTTCCCTCTTGGAAAGAGGAGGACAGGCTGTGAATGAAGTGGCACAATATTTCGTTGTCCCATGTGACAACTGCCTGTTAGCATTAGAGTGTTGGGGGTCTGTACTAGTATGTGCCCATGCTCATGTAAGGTTGTGGATTACTGTTACTAGTTCTTTGAATACTCCCTTTATGACACTTCTGTGGTATGTGAACATGCTGTATCTGTAGAAGAGGTCCTGCTGACAGTCCTGATTTGTGCTCCTCACTGTTTTGTGTATACTGAGAGGAGGATAATTGGGGGGATTAATGACCACCCACATGGTGATCATGAATGCAGTTTGTGATGAGCAGAGCGAGTTAGTGGAAGAGCATCCCTTTGAACTTGATTTAGGCTCTTACCTGAAGGCATGGAAGACTTCAAATTATTTATCCTTAAGAAAAACATACTTGTATTTTTTTATTTGAAGTATTTTTCAAACTAATGCCTCTATAATGTTTTTTTGGGGAGAGGGTGTTGTGCCATGCCACAGAACTCTGCTGCTGTTTAGGGGAGCATGACAGAAAGCCAGAATGTGTTAGTACTTGTCTCGCTGTGGCAGCATCTGGTTAGATCCTATTCCTGTTTTGGGCTCTGTGCTGTGGGAAATTGCAGATGTAGGAGTTGGCTGTTCAGCGTTGTGTAGAATTAATTTGTCTTGTTCAGACCTCAAAACAGTGGTCAAAAGCAAATTGTTCAAAGCAAAATTCTGTTTTAATGCATGGGGGAAACAACTAAAGTAAGTACATTAATTTTTTTTCTTATAAAAGTATTCTGCTACTTTCAGGTGAAACCAAGTAGTAATCAGGTGAACCTAGCTTCCTGTTGTGTGATGCCACCTGATCTCACAGCATTTGCAAAGCAGTTTGATATACAGCTGTTAACTCACAATGACCCAAAAGGTAAGGTTTAGCCAGATAAGTTTACAGAAGACTTCTAAATGCATTTATTCAGTACAAAATCAGAAGTAATCTTGTTCTGAACTTCAAAGTTGATTACATTTGAGTGTTGAACAAAAGATTATAGAAATTTCTCTTATATAAAATATTTCTATTAAGTTCTTGCTTTGGTTCAGGGGGAGTAGAAGGCAATCTTCCAGCCTCAGATTGTTTCTTGAAATCATTTTAATCAGAGAAAATAAAGTAAATAGAAGAACAAACTACTGAGAAATTTGTACTTCATATGTTCAAAAAATAGCTTATTTTGACAAAACATAGAATGCAATGACAGTTGTATTGCTGAAGGCCAGTAATGGACAAAGTCCATTTGCCCAGAACTTGTGTAAAATAGTTTGCACAGACATACTGATGGTCAGTTGAGTTGTGAGTAGTTTGATAGTGGTAGACATGTGAAGTATTATGCTTTAAGCAGGATTCTTTCAAAGTTCTGACTTCTTAAAATAAGAGTTGGTGTAAATTCTTTATTTGTTTTGTGCAGTGATTGATTTATTGAATGACTGAGACTTGGAGGCTTTCCTTTAGACTCCAGAACTTTGAGTTACCAGCTCCCTGGAATATTCTGGGAGTGTTTCTTTCAAACATTGTCTAATCTTCTTCACCATAATGACACTTTAAATATCTTGCTGGAATTTTAAGCAAGAAGTCTTAGTATTTATTTCATTCCTACATCTCTACATTCTTCTTTATGAACAAATATTTATGATGATGCTTTTTCTCCCTTTTGCTTTCTTCCCAGTCCCCCACAAAGAAAAAAAAAGAAACGCCATTTATGACATACATGCTTTATAGTTACCACTTTTACAACTAATGAATTTCATGAGTGGCTTGAGCACGAATCAGCACTGCTCTGGCAGCATACAAGATGAATTGTCATTTTATCCACCAATTCTCTTGTCCTCTGAAGTGTAGCTTGCAATTTAATAAATACTCTCTATAGAAGAGAGTCATGACATGAAGGAGGAGAAGATTTGGATAGAAAACAAAGCAAGTAGTGATTCCCTTATGTGTTGTTTGCTAAGCTTAACTTCTCTGTAATGGTCAGCTGAAGAGTATTGAGACTGTCTTTTGGGAACACTCCTCCTCAGAGATTGTTCACTTGACTGACTTTCCAGAGGAAACTAGGAGGATTCATACTTGCCTTCCTTTTCTGCTTTGTGGCATTTTTCTTAATGCTTTCTGGGCTTATGGTGGTTATGAGCCCATATGTGGGAGATGCAATGAATGTTGAGCTTTCAGTGACTGCAGAGGTAGCTGAGAATGCTTGGTACTTCGCTGATTTCAGCCTTTATGCTTTACTCGACTCTGGTTTATCTAGCTAGCTTCTCAAACTTAATTTTAATTTCTTTCCTGCTAATAGCTCTGCTGATCAACTCCATTTGAAATTGTAGAAATCTCAGTTAATTAGTTTTGTGCAGAATGCTCAATGTTGCAAAAAATGTCTTGAAAATTTCTTCTGTAATATTCAGCTGCTTTTACCAGAAGAGTGCATTCTAGAAGAGTGGATCTGTGGAGTAGCTGTCACTGCCAAAGATTTTTGACTGTAGGAAAAGGCTTCTGTTACTAAGTGTTGCTTTTTGCAGCTGTTTACATTACATTATTTAAAGCATGAATATCCCTTTTTAACTTCAGAATTACTTTGTGAAGCAAGTTTCCAAGAAGTTCTTCAGGAAAGCATCCAGAACACGAAAGCACATGAGTGGATTCCTTTATGGCTTCTCCGGTATTCAGTCATTGTTAAAAGCAGAGGAATTATCAAGTCCAAAGGCTATATCATGCAAGCTAAAAGAAATGCCTCTTAAAACACTTCCTTTTTTTTTTAATGGCTTACTGTTTTAATTTCTTGGGGATGGAGGGAACATTGCTTTTTTTCATAGAAACACTTTTACGGCATTTGTAACAAAGACCAAAAGTTGTAATTATTCAGTGTGGTGTCAGCAGGAATGTCTGCAGTGTTCTAACACTATTTTTCTTTCTTAACCTATTGACCAGTTCATTTAAAATATAAAATATTTTGGGTTTGTTTTTAATTTAAATTACCTATAAACAGTTTAAAATATTTTTCTTGGTATGACCAGTTCACTGTAAAATTATTGTTATATTTTAGCTGCCATGAGGTAGTATAAAGAAAACTATATATTTTTATTTAAAAAAAAATTTCTCTTTAATAGTTACTTATCTGGTAGGTACATAGATTTCAAGCATTCAAGAACTAGTTTTTATAGAAAATTGTCATCTTTTATGAAAAATTACCCTGAAAAATTAAGCAGGTATCTCATTACTTGGTATGTATATATGGACAAGTCAGCTGTTTAGTTTGTATGGATGGGAAAATTGATTTATTTTTATTATAATGTAAAAGACCTCTGATTTTAGGAAAAAATACATCTTCCAAATTACTTTGACTGTTACTTGAATTCCTTCTGGCTTCTTGTGCCTCAGTATGGTTTGTTTAGAGTTTGCACAAGTGTGATGGCATCATTACTGTCTGAAATAGAAAATGTGTTATTGTGTGAATGTTTAATGATTGAAAACAAGTGATGAAAAAAATCTGTTAAGCTAAAATTGAATTGTGCCTGTCTCTTTCTCAACTGTAGCTTGTTTTTTGATACTTGTGAACTACACAATCAGAATTGGCCAAGTCAGAACAGATAGTAAATGTTGGAGCTGTTCACCTTAGGATTATGTAAAATGGATGACTTCTTTTGGGGTTGCCTAGGAAACTTTGCTTGAGTGCCATTCAGAAATGATGCAAGTGGGGGTTACCCCGAAGTCGCGTATATTTCTGTCTGGCAGTAGGTGTGCACTGGCTTTTGAATCCTAGAGAAATTGCTGCAGGTAAGGCAAGGCCTCTGGTTTCGTATAGTCTTTCTATTGAGAAGGCCTTTTTACTTCCTTGGCCTTTAAATCAGACAGCAAAAGCTCAACTTGTAGTTCAGTAGGGGCTTGACACTGAGTGTCCAAAATCCTCATTTTCCTTTTGATTTCAGGCAGGAGCAGGGCTTGTACTAGGAGTACTCATTAACTTAGCTGTACATATTTTGATCTTTGGACTGTAAGGGAATGAATTTTCACCAAGATGTTTCAAATTGTCATGTAGGCAGCTGGTAGAATTTGAATGCTTCTAGGTGGTGTCTAGAGTGTCAGCTTCCTATAATCCATTCCACGAAGTTAAAAGATTAATCTTTTCCAAGACACCTTTTGAGTCTTCAAGTGTCTTACCTGTAGGTGGCAAATACTGGGAAATTCTCCTGGACTGCTCCGGTTATTTTCATAAATGAGAGAGTGGGGAAACTGAAGCTAGTAATGCATCAGTGAAAGGTTTTGAGATTTTATTTTTTTTGTCCTAATCAAAATGTCTTGTAGTGTTGGGTCAGTGTGTATCAGTTTCAAAACTTTAATTTTTCAATTGCCTACCAGCTTTGAGTTGTGTGCTGCTGCTGATTAACCACTATCTGTGAATTCTGTGTGTGGCTGTTGACATTCTGCGCGTTAGACCCGCATGTGTGCTCTGTTTTATGGATTTAAATGCTGCAAAATGAGACCTGTGCTAGAACTATGTATAGGCTGCTCTAATGGGATAATTATTTATTTCCTTTCTGTAAACTGTTAACAATTCGCTTGCTGTAGAAACGTACCCTTTAAGCCATGATCATCTTATTTTTCTAGTCACCGATAGCATTTTATCAGGTTATCTCATTAATCTGTTTTGCATCAGCCTGGGAGAGATGGGATTTCCTTCCGTGAGAAACTTGAAAGTTTGAATTAAAATCTGAAATTCTTGTAGGCTTTTAATCTGTGCTTTGTGTGAATTCTCATCTCGGTGACGGTATCTTACGCTTTGTCACAACCTGGCCCGACGGGCCCGGCGCCCAGGGCTTCCGTCGGCTGGCGGCCTGTCCGCGCTGCCCCCGCAGCACGCGCGCTGTGCGGCGCAGAGCCCGCGCCGGGCGGCTGGCGTTTCCTCAGGGCCTGGGCGCTGCTGCTTCC
>VWZZ01000053.1:151984-194218 GCA_013399095.1 Psophia crepitans
CCAGGGGCGTCCCGGGGACCGCGGCGGGGGGGACCGCCGGCCCCCTGGGGCTCAGTGCTGGCGGCGGGGCCGCGGTGTGCCCGCCCCCGTGGCGGGGCCTGCAGTGGGCAAAGGCCGTTAAACCATTTCATGTTGCGAGTTGAAGGTTAGGGTGTTTAATTTGCGCTGTGGTTCTAGCGTTTCTCCAAGGCTTTTTTACCTGGCGTGCAAACGCTCGCACGGCTTATGTGCAGCATTGGTCTGTGTCTGGGGAACATCTGCTGTTGCGGAGGGCTTTTCTTTCCGAAGTGCTGAATTGCCTTCCAGGTACCTTACAAGCATCGTGAAAGCAGCAGATTATACCTAGTGTTGCAGTTGCTGTGAGGCTAGTCTATTCCTGAAACTGCTAAAATTGGTTACGGAAACCATTTTGGGGCATGTTCTGCCAGTTGCTAGGTTTCACTGTTTTATAGTTGCGTAAATCTTCGAATGTTCCTGAACATCATTTCTGGCTTTGCTTCCCGTGACAGCTTGCAGAGCTCCTTAAAATTACAATATATTTGTTTGTATTTCTTAATGGATGCATGTGTTTCTGCTCCTGCCTCGACCACGGGATGGTTTATTAACACTTCTTCCACATGGATAGGACTATGTAGAGACACGTAGTATGTTGTCGGTTTGAGTAGATTTGTTTAAAAAGATTGCTGGTTTTTTGTATAGCATCCTTTTCACGAGGTTATTTTATCTGTCAATAGCATGCTTTTTTTACTCCTTTTCTAGATGGCATCTGCAGAAATTGTTACTCCTGTGTCTACGAGGATGACAAGAAGAACAACTAAATCAATTCGTAAGGCAGAGGTAATTCAGGAATCTCAGTTTGAAGAGGTGGAATGTGCAGGAACGAAGTCGGATGTCAGTGATAGCGTAGAGATGCAAATTACAAGAAGTGAGAACACAACTCTTCATTCCGCACAGTCAGTCGCTGAATCACAAGCTGATGGGGATGTGTCAGAAACAGAATCAAACTGCTCTTCTGTGTCTGGTCTTCAGACGCCTTTGTTTGTAAGAGTAACAAGACGACGACAAATTGTAGTTCCTTATCAACCGGATTCTCTTGACAAAAAAAGACATGACAAGTCAGCTTTTCTAAGTAAGTTAAGCAGGATTCAGGATGAGGACGATACCTCTGAAGCTGAGTCTTGTTCCTCTGCTGTCTCTGGTGTCCAGATGCCTAGTGTTACCAGAACTACAAGAAGCAGGCAAAGCAAAAAGAAATTGTGGCCAGATACAGTTTCTGATGCCCAGAGTGAAGATATTTCTGATGCGGAGTCATGCTACTTAAGTTCTCATATGGAACCATACATCCCTACCAAACGAATTACTAGGAGCATGCAAATGAAATGTCAAGCAGAAAATACTAAGCAGACTGAGAAAAGAAACAGAATTGTTTCAGAAGACGATAATTTAATTGAGGACACCGTTAAAACTGAGCCAGTAATAATTTCTGATTCTAGACTCACTGCAAAACTTGTCTCTGATACAGAAGATGCTTCCTCTGTTGCTAAGGATAATAAAGAACGCAGTTCACCTAAAAGCAAAGGTTCTTCCAAATCTGCTAATACAACTCAGAATAAAGACCTGAAAGAAGAAATTTTGAATGATGTGATACCCAGCAGTCTTATAAAAATGGAACTAAGTGATACTGAGTCGCCTAGAAAAAAAGCAATTAAAAATACGCAGCCTGTTGGGGTAGATAGTACAGAGGAAGCATGTGGCCAAATACAAGATGAACATAGTAAAATACTTGTGAGGGAGAGGAAATTAGCGTGTATGGATCTTTCTTTGACTGACTGCATGAGTCCCAAACAAGTTTTAGAATCCCAAGGGCAAATAACACCAAATGAAAGTAAAAAAATTCGAAAATGCGAAAGAGTAGATGCTGAGGGAGATGCACGACAGTCTTCCATCCATGCTGATAAATTAAAAAAGGGTGAGCAAGCTCTTGCAGTGAGCAGCCCACAGAAGGATATAGCCACTGCAGAAAAATCTGGTAGCATTGATAGATGCAGAATGCTTGGAATCGGTGTTGACAGTGGTGAAGACCAAACAGGGGAATATGCTGAATCTGTATCCCACAGCAGTGAAAGATCAAACAGTGGAAACAATTCTGTTGCATTGTTTCTGAGCAATGATGAAAGCGATGAATCTGAAAATAGTGATGTGGCAGACATAGATACAGTTGAAGAGAATCTGTGTTGTAAAGAGGCAGATGAGAGAACTCCTTCCCTTAACAAATCTTTAAAAGACAGGTCACTGCATGCTGAGGGGCTTTTTGTCATTGATACTGAGCCTGGCATGAGTTCCAACAGAAAGTATTATCTAGATGAGGTAGACCAAGATAGCGATGCTGAAAGTAAGCATGAAGGAAGTGAAAAAGGTAGAGAGTCCTCAGATTTGGAAGAGGCTGAAGAGGAGTTGATAGATGAAGATGAGAAAGATGAAGATGATGATTTGTTGAAAAATAAGGTTGATGTGTAAGTATCACTTTAGGAATAACTAGAGAATCTGCATTTCATTCAAGTATATGCTTAGGATTTGTACATTAAAGTACACATTAAACTGGTCAGGCTGACTTAATTGCTTATTCAGGTCATAGGTGTTTTAATTTTATTTTTTTTTTTATTTTTTTATTTTTAGTTCAAGTGTAAATAACAAAAAGTTGGGTAAATCCCTTACACGTTGCCTGATTAGATCATGCTTTTTATTCCTAAACTGTGACAGACACTTTTACATTTTCATTTCTTGTGCTGTGGGACGGTGACACTTCAAGTTAAATCAGCCCAACATACAATCATGGAATAATTTAGATTGGATGGGACCTCTTGTCTTCTTGTGGTCCAACTCCTGCTAAAAGCCCTTTATATGCTTCCGATGTTTAAAGCATAATACTCTGCTTAGGTTGGATAAATAAGTCTTAATCTTCGAAAAACCTTCAGGTAGGCCAGAAGTCTTACAAAAACTTAGCCAAGGATTCATTGTGAAGGCATTATAGAAGATTAGTCACAGTTTAATAGTAAGTTGTAGTAATAAGCATTCAAGCTACAATAAAGGCCTGTGGTATCTCTCTATATATTACCATATTTCTCCATAATACTTTATAGCTTTAAAGCATTCGTGTCATCAAAAGCCTCCTTTTGAGTCAGCCATCATATGTTGTTTGCAGATATATTCCTTTGCCTGAATGAAGTAATGAAAAAAATGGGAAACATAATAGCTTTGAAATGTTCAGTGATGTTATTCCTGGTACTGTTATACAGACAAGGGCATTCCTACAATGAATTGTAGATTCTTCATGTCACTAAGAGCTGACAGTATTTTTACCACCTATATGTTTGTGCTTTTGTGGGTTTTTTTTCTCTCCGCTAGCAAGATCCTCAACCTGTAGAAGGAAGATGCTGCTCCTGAGTTGTTCTGGCAAAATGAAGCAAATTAAGAATTCAGTTTTATAGAAGGTAGTAGTATCTAAGATAAGAACACAGCATTAGAGTTAATATGAAAGATTCGTGGCAGTGATTCCAAAAAATTGGAAATTAAAGTGATCAATAACTCACTTCATATAATAACATTAGTTTTTCCCCCCCATCTTCTGTCACCTCTAAATTATGTATTCGTTCTAGATTTCAGGAGTTAAAATCATTGCAGAACTGAACCTAAGCAGGAAGAATAAGAAAAATATTTTTTCTGTCTGTCTTTCTCAGAGGACAGTAGAAGGTTTAGCTGCATGCTTGTTACAATATTCTAATCATTAACTATTTCTCTTTTAGTTTGCATCTTTCCAGCAGCATAGACCCTGGTTTGAATATCAAGAAGCTTGGAGGTTTATATATTAGTTTTGATGCAAAAAAACAGAAGCCTATATCGAGTGTAATTAAACAAGTGAAAGAGAAAAAGAAGGACCAGGTAATGTGTTTACAAGTGTGCAGTTACCTGTGACTACACTAACAGAAAGATGTTAATTTAATAAGGTTGTTTTATTTGTTTTGAAGAAGTACACTGTTTACGGTTTGCTGAGAAGTTCCATTCTTTTTGGCCAAAGCATAGATTTACCTTTGGTTTTAATGATAAGAATTTAAATACATGTGACACTTCGGAAACTGAAAAGCAGTGCAAATACCAGCATTATCTTGTGAAATAAAATGAAGCTAATGATGCCTCCAGTTTTGCCTAATGGTACATGAGCTGAAGGTCTGCTAACAAGATATGTAGTCCATAGCAAGACTGAATTTCAGTAAGTAAAGGTTTATACTCTCCCTGATATGGAATTAGCAGTTTTATTTCAAAAGCACCCTTTGAGTTAAAGGGTATGTGTTATTTTTGTTGAGACTGTTTTCTTAGGCTCATCCATGGTAGCCCTCTTTATTCTGGAGCATTTAACTGTCTCACTTCCAGAGCTCACTAACTGCTTTATTTTATTGGCCAGGGTTCTGTTTTGCAAATCCCTACTGCTTCCATTGTGGATCAGAGAAGCTCAAGTATGGTATTATACTGCTTGCTTAGATTCTGCAGGATTCCTTTAGTAGGTTCTGTAAAAACAGTAAAGCAGTAAAATCTGTATCAGTGAGATGACTGTCTAACATGAAAAAAATTGTTACAGCTCTTGCAGAAGAGTGTAATAACTCCAGATTTTGAAAAAAAGGAGTGTGTCCCACCCTTCAGGGAATCGCTTCACCAGCTAAAGAAACAGCGCAGGGTAAGTGAATAGCTGATAGCACCTCAAGTAACAGAACAAGCTTTGGTAGAAAGCCTCATGCTGGGACTGTGTGCGTATACAGGCCTCGCTGGAAGTGGAGTATTGAACTGCAATTCAGTGTCTGCCTTGAGCCATCCTGTGAAAAGCCATTCTTTTAGTCACCAAGATGGTGAAGGGAAAGGTAGTGTGCTGATACAGCACAGATGGTGCAGATCTGTCATTAATACAGTGCTGATGACCTTATTGTAAGGGTCATAAAATAATGCTTTTCAAAGGTACAGAGTTACGTTCTACATGCTTTATCTTTCTTTTAGAAGGGAGGATTCCCTGCTCTGTCTTGTCATAGTTGCTGAATGCAAATTTATTATTCTTGGTATTGTGTCCTAGGCAGAGCGAGAGAAAACAACAGGTGACGGTTGGTTTGGTATGAAAGCTCCAGAAATCACAAGTGAACTGAAAAATGATCTTAAAGTTTTGAAGATGAGAGCTTCATTGGACCCTAAGCATTTTTATAAGAAGAATGATAGAGATGGTCTACCCAAGTACTTCCAGGTAAGGGAACAGCAGACGGTGCCATTGTACTGCTGAAGTTTTGAACAGCTATTCTTACTCCCTGCCTATTTTGTAGGTAGCCTCTATGTTGATTTAATTTCATAGCTTAAGTATTAAAGTATTTTGATTACTTCACCACAGTTTACAACTGCTTAACTCTTTATTACATGTGGAATACATTGGTGGTCTTAAATTTCGACTGATCTCATAGTTCTGAACAAACATTTGACTTAAGCTGTTTTCTGAACCCTCAGTGAACTAGATTTTCACTGCATTTTTTAAAGTATTAGCCTTTTGTAACAAGTGTGTAGAAAACAATTAGCATTTATTTTTCTTACTAGATAATACAGTTTGAATGGAGACAGCTGGCTTTGTTATCAGCCAGAATTTCTGCTGCTGTAGCTGTCAGCTTTGAAGTGATCCTAAAGAAGATAATTACTGCAAAAACTACAAAAATAGGCTTCCACCTACTTAGACCTGTTTGAATAGTTAGCATGCTTGAGGAGATTGTTTTGATTTCTCAAAATATCACCACTTCGTGCTGGAGGGTGGGTCTTGTATGTTTTGAGGTTTCTGGGCATAGAAAAAATTAGATGGAAGTGTTCCATGTAATGAGATCCGTTCAGGTCTGTTTTCACTCTGTGAAACATGAACTCTTTGTATCTCCACTGCTAACCTGAATCATCAGAACCGGCTAACATACCTGTTGGAAAAAATGTGATGCATTCCAGGACAAAGCCCTTATATTAGAGCTGGAATCACTGCTGTGTAGCCGTCTAGCAAAAACACCACAAAGACAGAGATGAGAGTTAAGGTGATCATAAGGGTTTCCTTTCCCTCCTTGGGAAAATGTTTAAAAGTTAAGAACAGGATTTCTTTTATGAATACAAATGTTGATGCAGCAGTCCAGTGTTGAAAGCTGTACAGTCTTAAAGCTCAAACCCTCCTCTGTGCATTAAACACGAGACAAAAAGTGACTGCATACAAAACATTGCTTAATTCTTCTGATAATTTGCACATTCTTAAGATACCATTCCGATCATCTCTGTAGGTGTCTTTACATTTGTCGCTGAGGATTTAAAAGAAAAAAAGTGGCAAAATAATCAACATGTTGCTGTACAGTAAGAATGTTTTCATTTCTTGTTTTCTAGATTGGAACTGTGGTTGATTCTCCCATAGATTTTTACCATAGTCGAATCCCTAAGAAACAGAGAAAGAGAACAATTGTTGAAGAGCTGCTTGCGGATTCTGAGTTTAGAAGGTATTTAAAATGGTTTTGTAATTCTAACATCCTAAGTAAGAGAGGTGTACTTTTAGCTATATAACTTTTTTTTCTTGTATTTATTCATCTTACATGGGGGTTTTTTGATACCTCAAAGAAATTCAGTCTGTTTTAGCACTTCAGAAGCACTACCATTGAGAAGATCTAAGAGATAGGTGATAATTAGACTGACACAGAATATTTCTAAAATAAGTGTCTGTACAAGCTTATGTATGCACTTTGTTGTTTAAAGACTAGATATTTTTTTTCTTGGCATAACTGATAGAAAAGTGCTGACTAATTCTATGAAAGTTGATGTGATTTCATTGTATAAACTTGTCAGTCTGCCACTTGTCATAGGAATCAACATTGCGCTAGAAGTTTTGCTTGGGTTAATTAATGTCTGCCTAACCTGCAATTTCTGGAGTAGATCCCTTAGTTTGATCCATGTTGATATTAGTTATTACATGATGTTACTCTGCATTTCTTTTTCATACAATGACATGGGTTTTGGAAATAGTGCATGACTTGGGATTATAAGGCCAATGTTACCAGGCTTGTAAATTACTTACTAATGTTGGGAAGGCAAGTTAGTATAGCTATGTACTGCGAGGGCCCTCAGATGCTGGCACAGGTTGCCCAGAGAAGCTGTGGCTGCCCCATCCCTGGTAGTGTTCAAGGCCAGGTTGGATGGGGCTTTGGGCAACTTGGTCTAGTGTAGGGTGTCCCTGCCCGTGGCAGGGGGGTTGGAACTAGATGATCCTTGTGGTCCCTTCCAACCCAACCCATTCTATGATTCTGTTTCATGACTAATTTTCTGGGTTAGCCTGATTTATAAGGTATTTATTAGAAGCAATTTAAATAATATCTTTGAAATTTGATCAGTTAATTTATGTTGTACTAATTAAGAGCTTTAACCAGATGCTTTAGCATTAGTGCAGATATTCGTCAGGTTTTGGTCTCACAATTAAAAGCCTCAATATTGCTCAGTGTGTGATGATCCATGGTGCTAATTGGTATAGGTAATTAAGAGTCTGTATTAGAGGAGCTAGCAACTCATATTCAGTAAGTATATGCTGTTCATTGTGTAGTATTAATCTCATCTCGGTTTTCAATTTTGAGTAAAGTGGATTATCTTGAGTTTGCTGACAGGATATTACAAAAATGGGTATAATTTGTCCATAGTCTTGTCAAAATTGGTGAGTCTTCCCATTATGAGCAGTAGCAGTGTTTTAGCAAACTGTCCAAAATGTAATTGCATATGCAATGAACACCACCCTAGTTATGACAAAATTAATGATTCTTCAATCAAATTTATTCCAAAACAAATTTATCTGCATTTATCATTAATCCAACTGTTGATTTCCCTTTACTTACGCATAATTGTGCACAATTAAAGAAATCTGACTCGGACAGAAACATAACGGAACTCAGTTTGGCAAATTATATATGTAGAGTACTTTCTATGTTATCTTTTCCTGAACTTTGCTTTGCCATGCTTAAAAGTAAATTATCTATTTTGTTCAGATATAATAAAAAGAAGTATCAGGAGATCATGAGTGAAAAAGCAGCTTTTGCAGCAGGGAAGAGGAATCGGAAGAAGAAGAAATTTCAGAATTAAGAATTGAAGAAAAATAACAAGCTGGAACAACTTACTTGTTATAAAACTTTTTACTGAATGATTTGGTTGTGCTGTTTTTTTTCTTTAAGATTGCAGGTCGTGCAAATTGAGGTTTAGGAGATTTCTTGCAGTGAGAATTTGGTAGGGTGCTTTATCAAATGATTATGTATCTAAATTTAATTTAGCTATAAAAATTAAATTATTTTTTATTTAAATTAATATTTACTTAAAAAGATAACGATGTGAAAGTATATTGTTAAATCTGAGCACAAAATCCAACTTCATGGATTGTGGTCTTTTCAGGCTTCAGTCTTTACATCAGTGGATTAGCAAATGCAGTTTAAAGGTATGTGTGTAATTCACCTTGGCACCCGTTACATGCCACACCATATTTTTTCCTGTCTTGGCAGAGGTGCTGCTGGCAAATTCTATAATAGAAAGTATTGAGAAATAGTTTGGTTGTGAAGGGTTTATTTCAACACAGACCATGATAGGGTTGAGAATGTCCTGGAATTCAGCATATAAATAAATATATTTAAAAAAATACATAACTTAGAAATAAATATAAGCAAATAATAAAGATTATATAAATTACATATTGTTTAATAATAAATAGTGTAACTAATGTTATTTCTATGTAGTTTTTAACATTCAGTCATATGTTGCTTTTATTAATTTTTACAATTGGTGATCTTTCTGAAAATAACTTGACAGTTGGGTCTGTTATCTAGGGTGTAGTGTGCTGACTGTGGTCTGGTAGCTGACTTGGAATAGTTCTTCAGGTGATGAATGGAGTGAGGTTTTGAAGGCCTCAGCTACTATTACAGAACCAGAGATGGTATCAGTTCAGTTCCCCTCTGGTGGTTCATAGCCTTTTGTGATTGTGAGAACTTTTGTGCTGTGTGCTTGGTTTTTAATGACCTGGTTGGTCTATTGCTGTTACAGTAACCCAGTTACTGCCCTGAGGTAGCAGAAGAGGCAGGTAACAGAAGAAATAAAACGGTCACTACACTGTCTTAGGTGGATTGGGTGAGAAATAGTTAAAGTGACTATCAGAGGACCAGTGATGTTGTTTTCTTATCATATGAACACTGAATTTTAAAGGTTGCAGATTTTAAACAAATAGCATACTCATGACCAGCATTTAACCATGACGTTTTCTATTACAGGGAATGAGAAGTAATTGATTTTTTAAGGATTAGCTATTTGTGCTGGAAATAGCTAAAACGAAATGTGCATCATGGTATATATTGATCACCAACTGAAGCTTGAAAGAAATATTTCCCTGATCCTTTGGGGCTTTTTTGAAGTTGACTGTAATTTTTTGCTGCCAGAGGCAGCAAGGAATTGAGATTCATTAAAAATCCTTGAGTGCCTGGAGGTGAATAGTGTGCACAGTAGAGTAAATTCATTAGGAAGTATCGAACACATACAAGTTGAACCACCTATCCCCAAGTCTCAGCTAACATGCAGGTGATACTCTAATACAATTACATGCGTGCTAATACTCAATTGTCTGTGAATGATAAAAAAGCCAATAAAAACAACTATGGTGGTCTTGTTCTCTGGAGGAAATGTGGAAGCACAAAAAATAACACAGGAAAGAAAACAAGGCAGCACAGTAGTTGTCATTCTCTTGCACCTTGGGTTCAGATGCAACTTCGGAAAAGCAATGTACAACTCTGAAAGACCTTGAAAGAGAAATGCAAGTTTTGGTGATGGTACATGGCAAGCAACGACTCCTGTGTCTGCTGCTCAGGCTGCTCTATAGCTAGTTACAGAAGTTGCTTTGTGTACAGCACAGCAAGGGATTTTGTTTTATGTTCTGTATCCTTTCCCTTCCTTTGATTCTTGTAGTGTCTTCTGCTTTGCCACATGCTGTGCCCAACAGGTGTCTGTGGTGGTTTGTGTGAAGAAGAGGTGAGATACATGGACAGTGTTCCCTGGGCCACAGGGTAGTGCTTGCAGGTTGTGTGCACCAGCTTGCAGGCCAGCTATTGCCTGAGCTTGTGCTTCAGCCTCTCTTAGTTAAAGCATTAGTAGTGTACCTTCTCTTAACCACCAATTTTCATAAAAGCAGAGGCAGGCAGGGTTTTGGAGTCCTCTACCTTTCATTAAATTTGATTGAAATTTAAGTTGCGGGGGAAAGAGTAAAACCAAAATGCTGCATGTGATTGCACAAGCTTATCCGATTAGCAGATTTCTCTGAAAATACTCAAATACATCAAAAAACTATTTTTGAAATGCCAGCATTGTTTGAGAAGCTTTGCCTATAAATTGCAAGTGATACTTCCTTTTAATGGTTGTCAGAAATACTTGTGTTGATTTGTAATTCTGCTTTTATTGACATAAGCCATTATTCACAAGAAATTCCCCAGGGTTAAAGGACAGTAGGTACTGTGTTGCGTTTTTTTTTAATATGCATCGTTTGCAGGTTTGGATGTCACTGGAATGTTTTGTGCAGACAGTAGTAATTCCTTGGTTTGTTATGTTCCCCTTGGTTTTGCCAGTGTTCCTTGTCCTTGCCCTTGGGCAGTGGTTGTACAGCCCAGTGGGTTCACAGTCCATCTCTTAGCTGTTGCGTTTTAAAGACTAATGAAAAAGGATTGGACTGGCAGTGGCTGAGATGTTGGTTGCTGGTGTGGTGTCACTTGTAGGCAGGGCTAGTTTAGGAAGTAAAATACTCGCTTTTCTCTGTCACGGTCTGATTGTTCACACTTCCTTCTTTGGGTGTCTTTAATCTTTTCTCTTTTTCTCTGCAATCAACGTAGTCTCCTTAAAACTGAAGATGTCGTCTTATCATTGTGATTTTCCATGTGATGTAACTGATTTTGATCTCTTAATTTTTAAAAAGTCCTAACTTTATCACTGGAGCGTACCTAGGTAAGTCCTGCTGAGACTTACAGCCAGTGAGAGCTTGTCCTGCTCAGCCTCCTGCTCAAAGCAGGGTTAGGCCACATTGCTCAGGGCTTCATACAGTCTGGTCTTGAAAACCTACCAGGATGGAGACTGCTTTCCTAGAGCTCCACTGCTTGACTCTCCTCACCAGGGGGGGAGCTTCATACCCAATCAGATATAAGGATAATTAATACTAGACTATTTACTCCATAAATCTGTATCAAGCAGCATCTATCCAATTTATATTGCTGCTGCTTGATTTTTTTTCTCCTGATTCTCTTAATGCATTTTGAAGTCCTATAAATCTCTTGTCTGTGCAGCATTTTCCTCAAAACCTTCTCCATACAAATATTTTGTGGAGTCGTGTCCCTGTACTTTCCCACGGGGGTTCACATTAGGCAGCCGGCATGGCAGGAGAGGTGTCTGCGTGCTCCCCTCTGGGAAATGCCCTGCTCTCTGAACCTGCAATTTTCTCTTTTTCTTTTGGACTGTAGCCCTTAATTACCTTCTGCATTTTTAGACAATTGATGATGTAAATATTGCTTGCCACGTGCAAACATGTATGTAAAAGTCTGTCTCAAATTTTTTTTTAATTTGGAACTAATCAAACTTTATGAAGCTATCCTTAAATAGAAAAAGTAGAAAGGGAAATAATACTTGGGCAGATCTGCATTGCTGTGACTGAAGAAGGAGGAACGTTTTGTTTTGTGTCATTTAATTGCTTTTTATGGGGTTAATGCAGAGAGGTTTGGGGTTTGCTATGTATCTGCAAGTTCTGCGCCAGTTCGGGGTTTCTGTAAAGGGCTGTTGGTGGCCAGGTGGCATTCTGGAGCAGGCTGCGGCGCCGCACAGCCCTGCGCGTTCCTGTTCCCGGTGGCGTTTCCTTTCGCTGCATTTCTCCTTTGTTGCTCTTAAACATTATTACAGTATGAAAAAGAGGCTGTACACACATGCAGGATCAAAAATTATTTGAAATCATGAATCAGATTAATTTATAATTTATTCAATCCTGCGCAAAGTCAAGGTTTGTTCAGTGCCGCTGCTGTTTTGTGTCTTACCACGCTTTTTTTATTTGATTGCTGTTATTAAAATGGCTCTTCACCCTCTCTCCGCAGGTGCGTGTAAGTTCGGGAGGAGAGGTGGTGGCTAATGCAAGCGTTAAGCGCTTGGTTTGCCGGGTGCGGGGTTGCTCTGTTGCCTGCACACCGCCAGAAGGGGCCCGCGGACCGTCGCGGCGCTGCGCACAGGCGGGACGCATTTTCAGTCCAGTGACCTTCCGCAGTCGGTCCGAGGAGCCTCGGGCCGTCGGCAGGCGGGATGGCGGGCGCTGGCCGAGCTGGGCCGCCCCTGCCCGCCGCCGAGGGCNACCGCGCGCGGGCGTTGGTCACTGCCTGAGGGCAGACGACGAGCGGCTAGGAGAGCCCGCCTCCCGCTGGCTCGGAGGCAAACGGCCGCCGGCCGCGGCGTCCATCCTCGACCGTCCATCTTTTTCGTATCTTAACGTCGCTGGGGCGTAGCGGAGGTTCGAGGGGAGATGGCTGGTAGGCGGCCATGCTCGATGGAGTCTGCTGCCCATTGTCTCCGCCCGCTCCCAGCCTCCTCCGCTCCCTCAGGCATGCCGGGAGGCGGACGCGGAGAGCCTCGCTGACGGGAGCCGGCCGCCGGGGAGCGTCCGGTCGGTCGACCCGATTACTCCGGCGGCGAGGTAAGAGACGGCAGAATGGGGTAAAAGTATTTCGGCCAGAAGGGGAAAAGAGAAGACGCAACTCCGCCGGGACTCGAACCCGGAACCTTTGAATCCCTTCACCCTCTAGAAGTCCAATGCGCTATCCATTGCGCCACGGAGCCACCTGTTGGATTTTTTGCGCACCGCCCATAGAGCCTGCGCGCGACCGTCCCCGGGCGGCGTTCCGGGCCCGCCGCGCTCCGAGATGAGCGGGCTGTGGGTGGGCCCCCCGTAATCGCCTCGCGTTTTGGCGGTAAATAATGTACCTGTTCCTTTTTCTTTCTAATTTTTTTAAACCAGTATAAATAGGCTTAGTCTTATAAACCGTCACATAAACAAGTCTCGAGGCAGCCTCTACGTGCCGCTTGAGTGCTGCCCACGGCCGGGTCCCGGCCGGGGCCACAGCTCGCTGTTACTTGCTCGCTATACGGCTATGTCGTTTTATTTCCTGACAGACTGACTTGTTTAAAGTTCATCAGTAATCAAGATGAAATATTTGTGGTCATCTCACTTGGGCGTTTTCATTACTAATCCTTATGTTTGGGGAATACAATTGTATTACACAATTGCCTTATATTGGGGAACTGTTCCTCCAAATGTCCATAAATTTGCATGAGGAAGTCTTTATAAGATTGAGTCTTTTCACACATCTGAAGGTGATTCATTAGATCTAATTGATCAATGTTTTTGCTTTAACATATATGAACACTTTTCATATTGCAATTATTTACAATGTGCTTTTTAACAGCACTCCACTTCTGGAGTAATGTGAACATTTCAGACAAAAAAACTCCAACCCAACAGACAAACCAAAACAAAAAAACTCCAACCCAAACAAATAAAAAACCAACAAACCTTTCATTCATAGCATTAAGGATATGGAAACTACACTGAGTCAGTTTCAAAGTTAGTTGGAACCAAGGTTTTAACACTTGTGGTTTCCAGATAGGGTGAGGGGCAGTGTAAACACAGAGTTTGGTTTTGGGCTTTGTTTTTTTTTCTTTAAACAATAGCATCTGAATTAAAGGAACCTAGAAGACCATGATTCTCTTTATTGGGCATCCCATGCACTGTAGTGTTTTGCTGGCTTTCCAGTGCCACATGAGACAAAAAAAAAAAATACTGGTAAGAATCTGAAAGACAAGACATGGGTGACAAGTGAAAATGTGTCCGTGCAATCTCTGCTAGACACTGCAACAACTTATTGTAAGTTGACAGGTAGAGAAATAGTATGTGGGATTCACACCTGGAAATCAGTGTCTGAAAATATTTTGAAGGGCTTAAAAATACCCTTGTAAATGGAAAGAATAAAAAAGAAAATAGATTAGGGAAATAATATTCTATTACATGACAATATTTTCAGTGTGGGTGAAAACATTACAGTATACTTGGATCGTTGTTCAAATACTGTGAATGCCTATTACCAAATCCATTAAAGGAGAAACAACTGAACTGTATTTGTTCTAAAATAGCAGTAAAACCCCCAGTGGATTCAGTAATACAAGATTTTCCCTTAAAAGCTGTAATTATGAGCTGAAACAAGTCTTTTATGTTGTTTTTTTTAAAACCAAGAATAGGCATGTTAGAAACCCCAAAAGATAAGGGTATGAGGTTATTCTTTCTCTAACCTGCCCTAAAACTGAATTCAAAGCCCAGGCAAAGCCTGTGGCTTCCTGCTGCTGGGGTGAGCCCCTGGCGGGCTTGGCTTTCCCATGGTCACCTCTGCTGGGCTTGGAGAGGGGGCGTGGGGCTGCCAGGCACCTGATCGCGCTGGAGGGCTCAGGAGAGCAAGCTGGGGGCAGGAATGGGCAGGGCTGGAAGGAGATCTGCTCTGTAGTGCTGTGGCCTCAGTTATACAGTACAATGGTTTTGTGAAAATCTTGTGCTTCACTTCATAATTTAAAAGCATCAGTATCCATAGGAGTGGAGATAAATGTGAAAATAAGTGCACCCTAAAATCTGGGGAACCAGGAAGCTGATTAAATTAATGTAAAATAAGCTGACTAGGGTACACAATCCACCAGCCATGGCATCGAGGGCTGAGATATAAGTGTAATGAATAACCGAGGTGACTCAGGTAGTGAAGGCACACTGGTAGTATGCCTCGTGATGTCCATGAAGTCAGCTCAAGCGCCTGTGGCCAGCAGTGAGCCAAAGCTTATGAGCTGGCTGATTGTTAAATAGCTCTTGCAATGCTGCCCAGAAACTGGAGGGTTACCGGAAGGGTTCAGTAGTTACAGCCAGTACCATTTTAGAGGTACACCCCCAAGCTGACAAAGTCTTGTGGAGCCAGAGCAATTGTAAACACAGACCCAGAATTTACAAGCTCTGGGTCTATATTGTCATGCCACAACTGTTCTGCTATGAACAAAACTCTTCATAGTACTCTTGGTAAGGGAGGGGAAAGTGTGGAAAGTTTAAAATGAGTCCTCAGATTGTAGCAGCTTCAGGCCCTGCACTGCATAAAGGAAACAGAATGCTTTTAAGAATTGGTTTGATCTTCAGAAAAATAAGCTTAAATTTATGTTTGTGCAACTTGAATATACCACTTGTAAGTAACTAAGTAACTAATTGCCATAAACATCTTGTAGTTTGTGAATGCCTGGGCACATTTATTATGGGGTGAAGTGCATCAGTACCTCACCAGCGTGATTTGGTGACATGGTACCTTTGGACAGCACAGCATTACATCGCTGCAGATAGTGAAGAGTCAGAGTTTACAGTCCAAAGATTAGTTCTGAAGGTGTATTGGTGAAGAATTCTGACACTCATATGATTGTTATTTCCTCCTATATTTTCATATTGGTTATTTGGTTTACACAGGTTGGTAAAGGCTGTCTGTTGGTTTCAGGACTGACTGGGGAAGAATTTGGGAACTTTCCAGAGATACTTCAAATTATTCAAGTCCATTTCCTTTTTTATTCTGTAAACGTAGTCCCAATGCAAAATCCACCTTTCCTTTTGGACAGCAGATGGAGCTGCTGCATGGGAAACAGGACAGCTCTCGGTTCAGGAACTGACCAAATGTGGTATGTTAGCCAAAACCAGATCAGATTAACCTTTGCTGGCGCTTGTACTTGTGTCGGTCCTTTGGACTTTCCTTCTTCTGGGGCCAGCTGAAGTCCACCTCTGTTGCAAGCTGGCTTTTGTCTTAGCTCTGGGCACTTAGAAAATTTTCACTAAATTCAGCTAGGTGCCATTATGCTAATTTTAAATATGAGGAGAAATTGAGGTAGGAATACCTTGACAAAAGACAGCATCAATGGCAGGACAAAAATAGCACTGTCCTATAGGATTCTTCCATTGATTAAAAATAAAATTTGGAAATTAATTACAAAATTGAAGTGTTCTTCGAGAGACTTTTTACAACTTAGGTTTCAGCATTAACTTTTCTCATTATTAAAAAAAAAAGGCACTATGTACTTTATATTCAGTGAATTTAGGTAAGGTTTGAGCTTCATTGAATTTGTAAGAAAGTCGATTTACAGAGCTTGCACAGATGTTTGTTGGGAGTACCATCATCTTTCTCTAAAAAGCTTTATAGTAAATATACCTTTTGAAAGCAAGAGATTATAAAAGGCTACAGAGAAACATGTTGTCATATGTAGATAACCTAAATGGGACCCTAACACCATCTTTACGTTTCAGGTTCTGTCTATGCCTTGAAGTTGGGATTCTTACAACCCTATTGTTGTAATGATTCATCTGTATAGGGCAGTAAGAGAAAACACTCTTTGAACTGACAGGAAAAATGCTGGGATGCACAGGGCCTGAGGATCCCAAAAATAACTCTTTCATGGAGGGTTTCTTTTGGTAATTTACAGATTGACTTCTTATTTTATTAACATGAACGTAACTACTTCATGTTATAGGTGCTTCTGTATCTCTGCCTTTTCCTCCTTGGGAACTGTGATCTCCATGTGACTATTAGGGCATTGGAGAATTACCTCTCTTTGTCAGGCTGCCAGCAGGAACACTGCTGTTATGAACCTCTTCCAATTGTCTTATTTATGGCTGTTGTTGGACTAATACATGTTCTGTTCTTTCAAGTACATTTGGAGTAATTCAGAAGGGGAATTGAGGAGTTGGGGGGAAGACATAAGCAGTCGTGCCAAATCACTCCTATAATGGAGTACAATGTTAATTCTACAGACACACAGAATCAACACGATCTGTTTGACAGATCACCTGCTGCAGAACTAGCTATAAGATTAATACAATCTTTTGATGGAAAAGCTTGAACTCCTTTCCTCATGTGGCATAAGTAATTTTTTTAATAGTAATTTTTAAATACCTGGTGTACAGTGCATGAATGTCATTATTTTCTGTGATGATGCAGTTGGTGATGAGCCTAGGAACTGGTTAGAATGGTGTCACTTGCAGTTCATTCATATTTCCTTGAATTCCTTCTAATACCTTCTTTTGGAATAAATGCAAAATTATATTTGCATTTTCATCATTCATATTTATGGTTTCATTATGTACTGTATTCACATATCACACATTTTATATTTCTTATTGTTTTATTCTTTATTCATATGTTTTTATTATTTCTATATTTATTGTTATATTCTCTTCAGAAAGCAAGCTACATAAAACCAGCTGTCTGCAGTGACTTTGATTTTGCGAGGGTTTTTCCCCCATGTTTTTCCTGCTCCCTATTTTTAGAGGCCATTCACTGTAATGGTACAGACTGGTGGTCAAAGGAACGTTTTTAATAAATGCAGATTATTGCAGTCATGATCAAGAGTGCTTTCTTCATATCACACAAGGGTGAAAATTATGACTTCAAGGTACTTTTCTTCCTTATTTCCCATTGGCATTCTTTGTTGATAACGCTTATTGACTGTTTTCACTGAAAATAAATGGAGTATTGGCACCTTGCAGGAGATCCTCAACACTTCCAGAAATCAATTTCAGTAATCACACATACGGATTCTTTTTTTTTTTTCTGGAGGACTGAGGTGGCAAATGCTTGACAAACATTTAATTCAAGAATGCTCCCTATTAGTGCCAAACCTATGCAGAATCATGTGGAATCTCTGAGCACTGCAAGAGGACATTTAGAGAAGTCCCAACTGGTGCCACTTGCCAAAAGTGGACTACATCTGACTTCCAGAGAGATGGGAGTCTGTTTCAAGACAATTTCAATGTTTTCAGTTGTTAATTGGATCCATTTTTTCATCAGAGCATATCAAATTTTGTTTCAGAAATGCATAAGATTTGTGTCAAAAATATCCAGTGATGCCTCCCTTTCACTATACAAAGCTACTCTTAAAAAGCCGCCTTTTTTGTTATTATTAAAATCATGTTTTGTGAGTGTGTGTCATAATTTTATGCTTGTTTTCGTAATTTTATGCTTGTTTTCCAATGGGAATTTGCTTTGCAGAATTATTTGTTTGGTTGATGGGCCTTTTCTACTTTGAAATTTTCTGTCCATGTTCCATAGTTTAACACAATGATAATTAGCTACTAGCATCTTTTCAGTGGTGCTGTATAGTTCTGCATTTCACTCATCTTGTATTCCACTGCATTTCAGAAGCATAACTTTTTGTGTGTTTCAGTTGCCAAAGGAGAGCCTGTCTATGTTATCGTGAAAAGATGGAGTTCTTTTGCTTTCTATTAGCATTTCAGGTCTGGTAATAAGTCCAAGTTTCTGTTTCTCAAACTGTTGCTCTTTTCAGTGTCCTGTTTGTACTTTCCTCAAGTTGTATTCTGTGCAAAGTACTCACCTGTGATGCATTTTGAATTAATTTTCCTAACTACAACTACCCTTGATCTTTGTCCTCCCTGCGTTGGGATTTCTGTTTGTGTTGCAGCTCTCCATTTGTGTTGTGCTTCATTCCAAGTTTGGTTTGTTGGGGTTTTTTTCTGTGAAATTCTAGACACGTGATTTCATTCACCTTATTTTTCTGTAAGCATTTGTTGTTCTTCACCTTAAGGTTGTCTCTTTGTATTGCAAAATTTTATCTAGTCTCTTTCTATATTCTTTGTAATTTTCAGAGCAAATAAAGTGGTAAGTAACACTGATTTTTGTCTCAAGTTAATCCTTAAATTTATGGCGAATACACCTCAGCGTACCTTAAGTGCGAAAGCATAGGGGCTGTGTCCTTAAGTTAATAATTATCAAAGACAAAGTTGGCAGTGCAAAGTTTTGTTCTTGCCTACATTTTGAAATCTAGGTGTAACCATCTGGGCTTTTATTTTTTTTAAATTAACATCAAGCCTACAAATATTTACACAGTCAAGTTGATCCTTTAAAGCTTTTCAGATTACACTATAGCTCAGCTCCTCCTATGCAGTTCAGAAGAAAAATAGGTATCTGTGGTCTAGTGATTTAATCCCGAACTTCTGGATTCTTATTTGAGCTGTGCAACTCCCATGCTGTGTGACTGTAGGCAGGCTGCTCCATTTTCCCTTCTGTGAAGTACAAACAGTAGATGCTTTCTTACTCCACACGTTGTTGTGCAAGTTAGTTATCTGCAAGGTAGCTTGAAAATTTTGAGATGAAACTTCCTTTGGAAGTGCCTTATTATTATGTACCTTATTTTATTTGCCACATTCCATATATCAAACCTGAATTGCTAAAGATATAAAATAGAACCTACCCAGGTAGCTTAGGTGCTTTTCAAAAAGTTTCCCTTCTTTGTACAGCTTTACTAAATGCTATTAGGTGACAGAGTTCTCCTGTTGCCTGTTTATCAGTTGCTTCCTCAGCTCAGGTACTAGATTCTTCATTTTGTAAGAATGAAGCAGTTGTATTGTCCAGGTAAACTTGAGACACTGATAAAGATTATGCTGTCTCTGCCAGAGTTTACTTAGAAAACAAATATTAGGAAACCAACAGCAAGTATACAGATTTGGTCTCAAGGCTTCCAAAATAATGGAGCAGGACATGTTTCTCTAGCATGTATGCTAACGTATAGTACTCTGAGAATATTAATATATATAGATTTTGCTCATCATCAAGTATGCAGATTAAAAGCAAGAATTTGAATATACAATTAAAAAATAATGAATCGGAAACAATCTAAAAAAAATCCGTACCTTCTTCCACACAGTTCGAATGTAGTATTTGCTTTCTCTCCTTACTCACGTGTCCTGGGAATGTAGTGTTTAAGCAGTGCAGTCATCTGGTTCAGTGCAGATAACAGGAATGTTTTGTAAGTAAAAACACTGGGTTAACTTCTGCTTTTATTTGAATCATTCTGAATCTGAACAAACAAAACCAAGACAGAGGAGTTATTTCAAGGCTATTATCGGTGTTAAGAGTGTAACTTATCCCCAGAGTGCCTCATTTTTTGTAATGGACAGAGTTGGCAGGATGCTCGCTTTGACAGAGAAAATGTGAGTAGATGATTTTTGCCAGCTTTTCCTCTGGAGGTGTCACTGGTTAATTAATCCAGGCTTTAAGTGTTGTCATTACAGGGGAAAAATGCTTTTAATCTGCATTGATTGGGATCTCCTCTGAACAGGGATAGAAAGAGAAATGGCTGCAGACTCTTGTCTCTTTGATGAAGGGTACTTTAATTTTATGGGATTTATTGCTCCTTTTAGATTTCCCAATGTGTGGCACTAGTACAGTGTGGACTATTTTTCTTGATAGATAAAAGTTAATGTGGGGTCAGAGTGTCCTATCAACTGTTTGTGTTATGACTGGGAAGTAAGTGTGTCCCTAAGTTTGGTTGTGTGTAGTCAGTGCTGTTTCTGGAAGGAGCTTGCCAAGCATGTTCTAAAAGGTTGAAAAGCTTTAATTCTTGATTAAATTTTACTTTTAACTCAGTTATGAATATAAATGACTGATTCAACATAATGTGAATACTGACTCTGTCTAACTGTAGAAACACTACTATTTAAAAATCGTGTACTTTTGTCAGCCTTTTAGTTACAAATATTACACAGGCTGGGAATCTAGCCTGTGTAATATTTATATTTATATTTATATTTATATTTNCATATTTATATATATGTAATCTGTACTCTTCTCCTCCCTCCCCCAAGTTTTTACCAGATCTGTTTCAAATCTATGTTGATTTTATTGTACTGGAAATTTTCAGCAAAATTATCCCTCTGTGGATGTTTTAGAACCAGCAAATGCATTTTAAAGTTTTATTTGTAAATTTACTTTATCTACATGAATATTAACTTAATGGAACTGTATCACAATTTATTAATTTGATTTTTGTAGCTAAAGTCAGTGTGCAATGTGAGGTAATTTTAAAATTTGAGGAGTTCTCAGATTGTAACCCCATATTTGTCTTGGCCTTGTAGATTGGCTTGGCAAGCCATTCACATCTTATAGGTTAAGTGAGGATGATATCCAACTTGATGTTTTGCAGAATTTCAGATCCGTGATATTTCTATGGAACTGACTAACTCTTCAGTCAGTACCCATAGCCTTCTGGCTCTATGCTGACATTCTTCATCTTCCTCACTTTTTACTCCCACTTGGCAAGTGTGAAGGTAGTGTGATTGAGCACCTGACCCTGCACAGGCACAGCTGTGCAGAGAAGATGCTTGGCAGCTCATGGTTCACACACACACCAGTGAACAATGAAGATGATGAAGGACCTGTACTACAAAGGGGGTATCTGTGGATACTCCAGCTCCTTTGAACCAAAAGATGTGGCTAACAGGACATCATTACTGTCTTAGGCCTCTTGCATCCCTGCCTGCTATCTGCCCAGTGGGAAACAAAGCTCATCCCACTTTATAGGAGTTATAGAAACTTAAGATTTACAACTGTGAAAATGAGCATTCTCTTACATAGGTAGAAATCTGAAATTGTTTTTTATAGTAAACAGTGAGAGAAAACTTCAGATTTTTTCTGATATGATACTAGAGTATAGATCAGAGATGCACAGCAGTAGATTGAATCTTGTGTCACAGGGCAAACAGAGACCCTGGAGGTTATGCACAAGCTAGATACGGATGTGATGAATGGTTTGAAGCAGAAGTGGATTAGTGGTCAGTGTAATGAAGGGGCTGATACTTCAGTGAAAAGGAATGATATGCATTTTTGATACTTTGAAAGTAGGGTAAACGGGAACAAAGAAGTTTCAGATTCACAAGTGGGTGATGTGTACCATATGGCTTAAAATTGGTAAATTATATTTCAGAGTTATAATTTATTATCCACAACAGTGTCAAAAATTCCTGTTTAGAATTTACAGTTGTATTACAGCTATTTTCTCCATGGATTAGGAAAAATTTTCATACATTGGGTGAAATGTATTTACTATATTATATGCATTTTTCAAAAATAACATTTTCTATGTGGTGGTTCGGGGTGTTTTTTTTTTAAGATGACTGGAGATTATTTGCTATGAGGGTTATTGGTAATGATAGGCAGATGGGGAGATTGTGATTTTGATTCTGTTTGGGTGGTAGTCTGCTGTAAATTTTGGTGAAAATGGGAGGAAATTCACTTTAACAATTAAATTAAAAGCTGCCAGCCAAATCCTTAGTTCTAGCTGTTGCAGTGACCTGAATACAAAGAACACAATCAGCCTTTCATGTGAAAAGGGCATGCCTTTCTTTTTTCCTTTATTTCCAAAATAATTGATTATGAAATCTTGTTACATTAATATATATTTTTATGAGTAAATAACATATTTTTTCAGTTTTCTATCACAGCTCCAGTTTGCAGAGCCAAGAGGTATGCAATGATCAAACATTCTGTAACAACAACTTTTACCACACTGAAGAATACATATATTAAACGTAAAAATCCCAAAAGAATGAAATTAATACAGATTCCCCACTGCCACCCGCAGAAGCCTCGGCTATCCTCTTTAGGTCTATGTGGAAAGAAAAAGAAAAAAATGTTGCATGGTGAATACTAATAGAAGGGATCTGGGTTTGCTGGGAAAATTAGAAACTGGGGTATCCTTCCAATGCCATTATTATAAACAAGGTAGTTGTTGCTCACTGTTATTTGAAAGGTTTCCAAATTCTTTTACCTGGTACCTTGACCCTATACATGACACATAACATCTGACATCAGCTTTTGGAGATCTAGCATAATCAAATACGAGTGACCATATGGCAGGAATTAATTTTCCTGTAAAAAGAAGTGATCACATGAGATCAGTGAAGTTGTTTCATATTCTTTCTTCTAATTTTTGTCTTATAAAACCAGTCATTGAAGTTAATGCAACTTGCCACCCTGCAGAAGTTACAGTATGAAGAAACATCAAAGGCTTTTCTGTGCAGACACAAAGGCTCCTTTTGTGAAGAAGGTGCAGACTTAGCTCTGCCACTCTAAATCAGCAGTGAATTTACTCAGTTCTGACATTGAAGTAAAATAATGTCCTTTGTTCTTTTGGCGGACTTCTGTTTCCAGCATGCTGGCAGACAGTAAGCGTTGACTTAATAATCCAAAAATGTTTTCTCCTGTGTTCAGAATTGTGATATATATTTATGTAAGTTTATCTTAGTTTATTCAAATTAGTAATAGGTACCTGTTATTTCCACAGCAAAGTGAAACAAGCAGCTTCCAGAGTCAGTGATATCTGGAAATTATAGGAATCACTGATAACAAGGTCCCTTATATTTTGCCATCACCCTCCATGGAAATACTGTAAATATTATTGCAATACATGACTGTAGTTAATTTTGTAAATATTTGAGTTTGCAACCACTAGGGTGTGGAATCCAGAAAAATAGTCTGAAAAAGTCAAAAGAAACATCACAGCCCCCATCACAGAAAGATTTGTGTAGACGTTTACAGCCAGATAGAGGCTCAGGGACCTCTCGGTCAGATTTTGATTAAAGTGGCCTTTATTCAATAAACTTGCTACAAAATTATCACTTGCTTTTGTGCATGTTGTGATGACAAGCTATTCGCAATGTATATGTGAAAATGAGAATATGGCTTCTTAATTCACCTTCAAGCACTAATCATATTCAAAGCTAGTTTGGAAGGGAAATGGACCCTTTTTGTATTTGATACTAATTGCTATGTAATTGGTATTAGTTACATAGAGGCTTTACATTTTTTGTCTGACAGTTTTGGATCTTGTTTTTCAGCAATACAGTTATTTACTACAGGCAGTTGTATGCTTTATGTTACTAATCAGAATGAGAAAAGAATGAAACAGGGTTCGGTGAAAGCGTGAGAAATGGTATCTCTAGGCAGTCTGGACAAGTAACATTCACACTGAGTTAAAATGGGATAGTGGAACCTGGCAGAGGAGTTACTTTGGAATCCCTGCAAGATGTGAGAGTACAGTGGAAGGGCCAGACAAACAACAGAAGAGCCAGAGAAGAAACTTAAAGACGTGGGCTATGGAGAAAGAGAGAGTAAGGTTGATGGTGCTCATAAAACTTTGATAGGGGTTTGGCTTTGGTTTGAGATTGTTCTTTCAAGGTCTTAGCTCCTGCAATGCAGAATGGGGTTGAGGTGAGTGTGCAGCGAATCCCCAGTAGAACATGATGAAATCAATCCCCAGCAGCTTGTACTACTTTGCTTCTTTGTAAATCAAAAATTCAGATTGTTTTGCAATCTCTGTGCTGGCAGAACTTGTGTGACATGCATCCAGCATGGGAATTTACACCTGCAAGCCGTATGTGGCTCAGCTTTAATATGCTTACATAAATGATAAAATCACTAGTTTTCAACTCATAAATTTTAACATTCCTGACAACGTACCTCTATTCCTTGGGGTTATACCTAAAAGCAATCTAGTGACATGTTGTTTTGCACCAGGAGGTAGTGGTCTGTTATAGTCCCAGTAAGGAAGACACTCAGACTGTAAACTAGTGCTTAAAATACCAGTTATTGTAGCTAACACTGTAAAGAAAAAGGATAGTGTAGGCAATTTTATGTCCTTCCAGATGCTGAGTTATGTGGTATTGAATAGGTCTCAAATCAGAGCCCAGCATGCTGGGCAGATCCTGTCTATTGAAGGTGCATCTGATGTTTTGGTCTTTTGAGCTCTTACAGGTTTTTCTTAAAACAAGTCTAGTTCTCATTTCTACTGCCAAAAAGAAAGCTGATTGACTTGAGAACTCTTTGCTGCACTTTTAGGTAAAGAGACACACAAGTGATGTAACTGCCAGTATCAAGTGGGAGCTGCCTGAAGCTTCCTCTTTACAGCTAGCTAGCTGGCTAAGTTTATCCTGCAGCCAAGGGAAATGTACTGCACAGCACAGGTCTGGCAGCCAGCCTGTACATAGAGCGCAGCACTGACCTGCACCTGTTGTGCAGATCACTAACTCCTCAATACAGTGGTCTTCTGGTTAGGATCAACCACCTGTGACTGAAGAAAAAAATAACTTGGATACATCTAGATTTTGAGAGTATAAAGGTTTTCAGGACAGATACACAGTCTAGGTGAGTGGGGAGTGATCCTAACTGAAACTCTGAAGTGGCTCCCATAATCAAATAATAATAATAATACATGATAAAATATAACGTGATACTTGAGTAGATGTTTACATCTCCCTATTAATCTATTGAGCTCTGGATTGGTGGAGGGTGTTCTGAGCTTGTGCATAGTGTAGTAGATGCATCAATTTTGTTGTTGTTTGGGGTTTTTTTGTTGTGTTTTTTTTTTAAAGTTTTTCTTCCAGTTTATAAGTAAACGTTTTTTGAAGAATTTTTTTTAATTTTTTTTTTTTTTTTTTTAAGAAATAGCCTGCAAAACTCTCAGTTGAAACTAGGGACTTCTGTATTTTCTAGCGGCTCATTGACAAATAGTTGGCACATTTTTCACTTAGTAGAAAAGTAATAATAATAATTAAAAGTAAGGTGTGAAAAAGTTCACTCTGCACAGTATGCAGCTTCTCCTTCATCTAGGGGAAAAAAAACTGCAAACAACTCACTGCTCAGTTATCATTACTGTGATTCATCAGCTGTTGTCTCCTAGGCAGGCCCGGCTGCTGATTGGGCACAGGGCTTCACAAGGTGTGTCTTTTGCCCAGAAGCTTTTGCATTTTAAGAGTATGTAATAGACCATGATAACCTTCTTCTTTGGTAAGAACTGTTGTATATGTATTTACTAATCAGTACCATCTTATAATTATGAATAGTGCTTGCTGGTTAATAACAAATAATTAGGTGTGCTAGCAGATGTTTCCAAAACAATTTTTTGTGGGTTTAAAATTTGGAAAGCTCTTAATCTTGGATCTTAATTGTGGCAGTTATTTCTCAGTACGCTAGTACTTTTTCTTTAAATTCAGAATTAAAAGAAATGTGATTATATAATAGTTAGGGGTATTCTCAAATCCACAGAGAATAAGATAATCTTCTTTGTAATAATATAATATTTTGAGAGAAAAATGGTTATAATAAGATTTTACATTATCTGCAATTTTTGTTAAAATTGTACATGTTAACTATTTGCAAGTTAAGTAATGCAGGGAATCTTTCTTCTCACATTGTATATGCTCAGGGCAACTTTATTTTTTTCAGACATCTGAATTTGTTGGGGTTTTTTGTCAATTTTATCAATCTAAACTATTTGGAAGATAAAATTAATCTTATTTTAACATATCTTTTCGGCTGCTTTTGAAAAAGCAAGGGAGAACCGTGAGGAAAAATACAGGAACACATTGAATAAATCTTTATTTTGTAATTGATGGTTTTATGTCAACTTTACTATCAAATTAAAAGATGCAGTGATTGCTTTGAGAGAGACACAGAGGGGATTGGAAAGATTTGAAACACGCTGTGTAGACAAGTTTGCAAGTGACTGTCTGTGATCTAATACTGTTGGAGTATGGTAGAAAAGGCTTAGGAAAACAGCAGCTGTAATACCCAGTTGGTGTAATGTCTGCTTTCCCACTTCTACAGTGCTTTGAGCTCGTTTCACATGACTGTACTTGTTTCGGCTCTTGGAAAAATGTTGCAGTCGTGGCACAAGCATTAACTTCTTTGTGAGGGATGATAAGTAAGCCATACTAAAAAGAGGTTTTCATTTTAATGTTGCAGTACTAATGATCTTATTTTTAGCAAATATATAACTGCAAACAAACAAAGAACCTTTTAATGATACATAACTCATTTTAAGCAAAGAGAAATTTAACAAGTAACTCACCAAACTATCAAAAATACAAGAATTTTCTTAGATAGTCAGACAAAGGTTTCTTGCTATTAAGTTACATGGATTGTACTCTAGTTCTTCTGCATATTTCTTATTTTTGGACCACCAATTTTGTGCTTTAGAATAATAGGATCTTGTTCTTTATGTACTTCAGGAGCGTCTCCATAGTTAGTAACGTTATGGGGTGGATTTTTTCCCTTGAATTTTAACTCTCAGCACCAGTCAACACCAGAGGGTGCCCAAGTGCAATAAAATATTCACAAATTTCTAGTAAAATAGTTTTATATACATTGTATAGCTTTTCTGAACATTGCTGTTTTAATCTCTCTCAGCCTTTTCTTGTTTGCATGTTCACCACCACAATACTGTAATACCAGAATGCCCTTCATTCTACATTTCATTGTAACAACAGCAACACATTCCTCTCACCAGCGGCTGGCACTGTCAAAGAAAGGTTTTCAAGTATGTAGATAAACTTTACTTAGCTACAACAGTAATTTATGTCATGTCCTTGTCTTGCTTCTCCTGGCTTTAGGTCTATGTGCAGGGGTCAGAGTCTGTGGTTTCTATTTCTATATACTGTGCTGTCAGCAAAGGAAGAAGTTAGTAAGAACTTTGAAATGCATTAATTATTCTTATACAAGATCTCATGGTGCAATTAATTTTATAATTCCCTTATTTATCTGATGGTTTTGTCCAGGCTGAAGAATTTAGGATCCACTCATGTTCCTCTGTTCAAGCTCATTTCCTCAAAGTCTTGCAGCTAGTGTGCTTCAACACAAGAGGAACCAAAATGCAAGTAGTATTCACAGAAGCGCTTGCATTTTATGAGCTTAGAAATTTGACTTCAAGAAGCGTGATGTTGTGCCTTTATCCCTTGGATGGCAAAAATTGTTAAGATATGCTGACTGAATAACATCTATTTTTAGGTTTGGTTTATTTGAAAAAGATAAAAAATACCATACTTTATCATCCCTGCTGCTGAAGAATTGCAGTGTATTTCTGAAGTTGGTTTTAGTTCATGAACCAGCTAAGGGAAAATGCATGTTTCTGACTAAAGAATACTCTCAGACAGCATTTTTCAGACTTTAGTCAAGGAAAATCGTTCAGCAGTTTACAATCATTATAATGGTAGACTGGATTAGTGAGTATCCTCTGTGTGCACGTGTGTTTATTTGATCAAGAGCTCGTAAAGCAGCAAATGCTTCTTTGTGTCCTCTTTTATCACACTCAGTAATAAACTGAGTTCAAACAATAAACTGCTAAGTCTAAAATTCTTGAAAGCAACCATTAATTTCATGCCCATTGTTTTTTTTTCTGCCACAGCAACTGATTGCAATCACCAGTGCTAATGTTAGACACTAACCTACTTGATTTGTTGCACTGAAGTTACATATCTAAGTGCATTATTTGTTCCTGCAGTAAATTACACCTCCAAATTGTGCAAGGATTGCACAATCTTTTGCAGTGGATTATATGATTTGAATTATAATTACATGCCAGGCTAAGAACTCTTCTTGTCATATAAAAGGGTTTCTGAAAAGAAGGAAAATAATCTAGTCACTGTTGGAGTCTTTTCTGTATATTTTTAATGAAAGGCCTGTCACTTGATTTGTTGAAGTAGTGTCATCAGATTAGTGCTGCTTTCTTAACTGTGTCTAATCTCATTTGATTCAAGCATCATGGAATTTAAAAAAAAAAAGCAACATATCATAGGTTTGTTTTGAAATAAAAGGGGAGGTTAGCAAATCAGTAAACATCAGTTCATCATGTTTAATTAGCTAACAGGGATTTTCTGAAGCTATTAAGCAGGATCTGAACTAGCAAATTGGATGTAGGTTTATCAATTTATAGGGAAGTTCTGGTGTCAAAACTGGAGACTTTAAGTCTGACTGTTGTTTTGCTTTATGCAGACACTCTTTATTAATTTAACAGAAATTAGAAAAAAGCTTGTCTGTATATTTTCAGTAGCTCCTTCAATAATGTGAAGTGTTTCTTTTAGTCCCTTTCTACCAAGCTACGAAATCAGAAAAAAAATTGTTTGCCTCGGACTTTGGATCATTTGCAGAAAATAAAAGATTATAAACAACTCTGAAATTCCTTTATATATCAATATATCAAATGCAAATCAAGTGAACTTTGCAGTGTTAGAGCATTGACCTTCATCCAGACTTCGAGTCAAGAATTTCTGTTTCCAAGGCTTCTCATTCTTGCTATTTTCCGGGCATAATGTATGGATCTTTTGTGGTGTGTTGTTTGCTGGAGAATGAATGAAAGCCCTCTGGCTCATTTATCCTACTGTCTCACTTAAGATTTTAACTGTGTTGCCAGAAAAGGAAGTCCAGTGCTCTCACTTTCAGTTCTAATCCCCTCATCATTATGTTTGCTATAGCAGTTCCCTGTTGCATGAATATTTTTTCAACTATAGAACCTAGTGGTAATTTTGGAGAGTCCGTAGAAGTTGAGTGGTTTTGAACAATAGCTAACATTTACTGAGTATTGTATGGTTGTCCTTTTGAAGCTCTCCATCACCATAAACATTTTGTATCTTAGAATGAGAAAAAAAGATCTGTATCTTTATAATTTAGTTTTACTTCCTCTGTAAACTTTTTTTTCAGTTTGGTTGTTTTTGTATTGTTCTTGTCTCAAACAGTTGAAAATAGGGCTATCTGATATATTATCATAACACTGATAGAAAAGGTATAGTAAACTGAGAAATGTTGCAGATTGGTTTGAGTTGGTTTGGGGGGGTTGTTTGTAGTTGTTGTGGGGTTTTGGGTTTTTTGGTTCTGTTTTGTTGTTTGGTTTTTTTTTTTTAATAAAGGACTTGCTTTGCAGACAGATGCTATTTACAAAGAAAAATGCTGTTATCAAATATAGCTGTCTTGACTTCCAAATCAAGGAAATACGAATTTCCTTGGAATAAATGACATTTTTCTTCACTGTATAAGACACATTGATAAGAGTTTCTACATAATTATTAAAAGGCTTTCCTTTAAAAATATTAATTTGAATTTATAATTAGACCAAAGAGGGGGTAATTTCAGTATGACCATTGAAATTGTCCATAGATTCTGGTTTATATTGTATGTTTGCAGTATAATTACACTGATTTGTATGTGAAGTTCATTTTGTGGATCCAGAGATGTGTGTAAACATCTAATCTTGTGCACATTTTGTTAATGGAGTAAGGAACAATCTCCACTTCAAACATTTTTAGTGGGAATACACGAGACTTTTTGGTAGTAAAGAATGAACTTCTGTGCAGTTGTCTTTAACTGGATTGTGTAGCAGAATTGGCTTTTATTTATTAACCTCCTGTTAGGTTTGGATAGCTTGCTAAGAAAAGAACATAATCATGTTTTGACAGAGTGTACTTTTTAGACATAGTTTTTGGGAGAACAGAATACATTCTTTTACAAATTTCTTTCTTGAATTAATTAAGAAAAGAAACGGCAAGGCTACAGTCTGTATAGTTTGTAAGCTTATTAACCAATGTTATTGGAGTAAATGATTATTAGTAACTTTAAAGAAAACCTATTATTTACTTACCATAAAGTTTGAGATTTACTTTTTTTCATTAAAGTTCCTAAAAATATCACTAATTCTACTGAATGTATGAGCTGACTGGGGCATCTCTGGACCTTACATCACTGACCGGTACATGAGAAGAAGAGTTAAGGAGCGTGGACAAAGTTGACCCAGAACAATGTAGAGACGGCAGTTTTTAGTAACGGACTGTAACACTGGTCATGGAATAACTGCATCAGTTCTCTAAAATGATAACTGAATATTCCATTCTATCAGAGATCTTCTGTTGATCTCTGTAACAGTTCCTATTTTCTGCAGAATGAGACACATCTAGGATTTTGAACTTTTCAATAACATTTAGATACTAAATACCAAAATTATGTTTAGAACTATCCATCCCTATTCCAGAATCCCTAATTTCCACTGGCATCTTTTTGATGCCTGTCTTTTAGATGTGTTATGTACCCATATCTTTAAGGACTGATATCTCTGTGATTTCCTTAGAAATCAAGTCTGATTGTTCTACTGTTATCTCTAAACAACTAACAAAACTTAAAACCCAATTATGGCATCACATTTTTCTGAACTTGCTTCTTCTTTATTGCATTGGCAAAGGACCTTAAACCAATAATAAAATGGCACAGCTCATCGTTCTGGAAAATGCTAAGTGGTGACAATCCATTGAAAGTTTTGTGACACAGTAGACATAATACAGCCTGGAAAAAGTGGCAGAAATGTTGATATTTCATTACACAGTTAAAAAATGAAAAATTAGGAGATTTTTAGTCCTAAATTTCACTGTCAAGTCGTGGATTGGTACATTTTAGACTGATCTATTATTTTTAAATCTATGATCCATTTGCTTGTCTGAACCTCAGTTGTATTTCAGCAGTATACCTTTCTGTCTTTTTCTTACCCTACATCACAACTGTTCAGAATAGTAATGACTTTTAAAAAGTCCTACACCTCTGCTCTTAACTTTCCCTTAAGACCTGACAAAATGAAGCTAACAAAAAAAACACCTTGAAAAAGGCGTCACTTTAGAGGGATTCAGTCAAAAGGCAACATACCAACTGATAGAATTCAAGTATGGAGTTTTTTAACAATGAGGAGAAAAATTGTTTATTAAAAAAAATGGAAACCCATTTTCTAGCCAAGTGTTGATCTACTTCCAGAGCAATTAACATGTTTTCAGACTCTTCCACTAGTAAAACTGCACTCCTCATGTAATGGGGAGGAAGAAACCAGGGAAAATTTTGGTCATTATTGTGTGTCATTTTTTGTCTAGTCATGCTGTACTGTAGGGTTTCAGATATTTGCTTTGGTCTATGCTAGATTCCTGTTCTCTGTTCTCTTTACTCTCCTTACTTGCTTAAAATTTTCTTGGTGTGTTTTCATCTGGCTAGTTTTAGCTTCTGGGTGGTTTTTTTTGTTTATTTGTTTTTACTGCACCTCATGTTTATCTGTCTGGACCTTTCTTATTAATATGGAGTTTATTTCCTACTGTTTGAAAATACTTTTAGAAAGACTTGTGTAGAAGTGGAGGAGTCTATATATCTGTAAGAGGGAAAGTGAAAAGTAAAAGGACAAGATGCTTTGAGGAGGGGGATAAAATACAGTTGTTATGTTATACCCAGAGAGAGAATGACTTCAGAAAAACTGCAATAAAATGATAAAAGTTCAGAATTAGCAAAAAACATTTAGGAAACTTGTCACATTACTTCATCCATGAAGTTTGGGAACCATCAATAATCTCTGACATTTCAGTGAAGGACAAGAGAGCATGCAGAGTGATTTTTTTTTTTTTTTTTTTTTTTTTCATACAGGTAGGAGGCAGAAGTCCTCAAGTGCAGTGTTCTTGACTAGTGCTCCACTGTCTTTCTGTGTACAAACTGTCTGTACACCCATGCCCAGCCATGTCGTTAGAACTGAGAGCAGAAAATTTCCTTACAGTGTTAAGTATCTTACAGAAATATTTTTTTATATGTACTTGGGAGATTTTCATATAGTCCTCTCACAACTACACACTTAATACAATGACTACTGTGTACAGACTGGTGTACTTCTTTCATCAGATATCTGGATTTATCAGTTAATGTTAGTGTGGCTTTGAAGATTGACATGGATACTTGTGCTAATAAACTTCAGGTTTTACAATGCAACGCTGTCAGTCTTTAAACTTCCTTACCATCTTGTTCCGACCAAGAACAGACCCTCTCCCACAGTGAGCCTAATCTAGGCTCACTTTGAAAACCTTTCTATTTGAACAAGCCTTCCAGGACGGGAGATGAGCTAGGTTCTGGTTTAGTTTCATTTTGTGGACTACTACTGCTGATGCACAAGTCTGTTATTTTTGCATGCAGATTTACTGTTGCGTTGTAAACACTTAGAATGCCTTTGCAATAGATGGAGTACAAATGTAGGAAAATATATCAGAGGAGAACTGCTGTTACTGCTGCACAGAGTTGTAAATGAACTGTGTTGTCTTTTGCTCTTCTACTGAGAATATGTAAAGCTTCAGACAGATGCCAGAGGGAAAGTTTAATGAGTTAAACTTCCATGCTTAAAAGCATTGAAGCCCTCCTTTGTGATTGTACTTGATACAGCATAAAATTTGTGATGAGGAGTTTATCTGGCAATTGCAATTTTACCAACATAACACAATCAAAGGCAAAGTAGTACTGCAGGTAGAAGCCCAGTGCTTCACCTGCAATGTGTTGGGATTTTAATGCAATCTGAGATACACTTGTGCCAGTCAACAGGTGCTCAGATTTTGGTACAAATTAAGGGCTTGGCTGAAGCAATAAGCTTTGCTCTGAACCACAGCTGAGTTTTTCTAAGTTGCACTTGAGAACAAAGTTCTACTTGATGGTGCTCTATGCTGCAGCAGTATGGATCATCCTGTCTCTGCACTGGTGCATATTGCTGCACAACACGGCGAGGCAAGGCCGGAGAGCCTTCTGTTGAAGAGGCTCAGCGCACGCAGCACAGTTTCAACAGAAAGTTTTTATGAGGAATGCCACAGTACAGAAGTCGACAGGTATGGAAAACTCTGTGGTGATGACTGAAAAAATCAATAGAATCCAACCTTAAGCTTTTCTTTAAAGGTGGTTCATGGCTTGAATGCAGTAACACTGCATCAAGGAGTAAGAGGGAAACAGGAATGGACTGGAAAGAAATCCTTTGGGCTGTCTGCAGAAAGACCAGTAAAACTGTTGTGTAGATAGACTTGGTAAAGCATGTAGTTTGTTACCACAAAATTCATCAAAAATATTTTGAACAAATTTGAATTGGCATCACAAGTTTAGACTGGCTCAGCATTTTGTGTTATCTACTTGTGGTGGTTTTTATCTGACTCTAGGTATCCTGGCACTGCCTTTACTGTATCTTCAAAGGGAAAGGAAATTGTTTACCAGACTTGCCCCGTGTTCACAAAAATATGACTGGTAGCATTTTTGCAAGTAAACTTCATTGATTCAAGGAAATTCCTGACTCACTGCCAATGTTTTCTCTGGCTAGAACCCAAGTATCTTGACACTGCAGCTAGCTAGCTTTTGGGGGCTGAAGACATAATAGAAAAACAAGCTATTGCTTTTTGCACATGTGATCAGATGTTAGGATTTAGAAAGTAAAGGATCTGTCTGACTCTTACAGGGAGATTGACTTACTAAGAAGGCTGATGAGATGATATGATCCATACTGCCTTTTATGACTGTGTGCCCCATAATGCAGCTTCTGAACTGTTGCTATTTTTAGCCCAGGTTTTAATGATATTCAGAATTTTTTTTGTATTGCTAGCTGTCTCAGTGCAAGTTACCTGGTTTTATGAGTTAGAATATGATGTATGCAAGGACATTTGGTTTAGAAGAGGGAGAGAACATCAATCTAAAATTAAAGTAGAATTTAGGTTAATACTACATTTATTTGGCTTTGTATGTGGTGCTGTATATATAAGTCTTACTGAATATAATAGTTTATTTTAATAAACCTGCTTATTTGGACTCCATGATCTTAAAGGTCTTTTCCAATCTAAATGATTCTATGATTTCTTCAAGAAATACACTCTTTCTTTTCCTGTGTAATTAGAAGTTGATTTAAAAAAAAAAACAAATCAGAGAGTGATTTTACTTTCTGAGGAGGTTGAATTTACAACTAAACTATTTTTCACTTCAGACAAAGTTAATTATTTCTGTTAATGCTTATTATGCAGCTTTATGAAGTATATCTGGAGGTAGCAACTAGTTTGTTAAGTTCTGCTCTAAACCCCTAAACAGTTTTTATCACTTCATTATCTTTGCTAGCTAACCAAGTATCTTAAGCAGTAGATGGTTTTGCCATTCACTTGCTTTAGAAAGTGAATACCAGGAATTTTTCTAACAAAATATAATTTGCTATGATATCAGCTTGCTACATTTTATAAGGAAGAAATATTTTTATTTCAAACTAACGTACTGTAAAAAGTTACAAAATAAGCCTTTTATTAAATGAAAGCAATGTGGCTTATCAGGAATGTATTATTTCCTGTTCTCTTAGATCTTACTGAGTATATTTTGTCACTAGAATTCTGTTTATTGGTTTTGTGAGATTCAGTACATGGAACAGTTATAATCTAAGTACTCAATATGAAATGTTTTGTCTAGTGTCGTCTTCCTCTTAATCCATTATTTTATTTAAATAGAAGTAGTTTACATTAGGGGTTGTGCTTAACATTGTAAAATAAAAGTCAACAAAAATGAGTACACAGATGGCTAGGGAAACATAGCAGACATGGCTTTGCAGCTCGGGATACCAGGTTAATGGGGAGGAATGAGAGGGAGAGAGAAAGAAGGAAGGGTCAATTCCTGTTATTAACTACACAATTCAGAAGTTTAGAGCAGCCAAGCAATAAGAATACATGTATGTGAGAGCAAAGGCAGGTTGCACAGTAGAGGGGCCCAAGACTACTAAGCTGTTGCAGAAAAGCAGAAATGAAGCTCAGATAAACTGAGAATTTTGGTGTAATCCACTTAAATGCAAAATCAGCTGGATTTGTTCAAACCACTTTTATTAGGGGAGACCATATTGCCCTCTACAACTACCTGAAAGGAAGTTGTGGTGAGCTGGGGGTCGGCCTCTTCTCGCAGATAACTAGCAAGAGGACAAGAGGGAACGGCTGCAAGTTGCGGCAGGGGAGGTTTAGGTTGGAGATTTGGAGAAATTTCTTCTCGGAAAGGGTGGTCGGGCATTGGAACGGGTTGCCCAGGGATGTGGTGGAGCCCCCATCCCTGGGGTGTTTAAAGAAAGTTTGGGTGTGGTACTGAAGGACATGGTTTAGTGGGTAATAGGTGGTAGGGGGACGGTTGGACTAGATGATCCTGGAGGTCTCTTCCAACCTTAATGATTCTATGATTAGTGTCTTAAGGTAGAAAGACTGGCTTAGCACTAGCATACGTGAGGAGTGCCAACACAGTCCTTTCTTGAATTACGCTGCAGTAGACTGCAATATAGGAGCATAATGAAGCACAGCTTGGTAAGAGAGTGTGTGTTTGTCCTTTGGTCATAATTTAGCGCACACACCTGTGCTTGGTTTTGTTGTTATTACTGCTGCCAGTTTGATAATTTGACACTAGTCTAATTTGGTACATTAGATAGCACTCAATTCCTAGAGTTAATTGGTTGTGTGAATATTTCAGTCTTTTAAAAAAAAATTACATTTTTTGTGGAACAACTTGAAAGAAAGACCTAAATTTACCATAAAAGTTCAAGCACCAGAAGGCAAATAAAAAGCAGACTGTTAGTAAACAAAAAATTGTGGGGCCTGATTCAGGAGTTTTGTGTGTATAAAGTCAAATATAAAGCATGTATTAAAACACCCAGCAGTCCTACTATTTCCTTCCCATTCTGAAGGATAGAAGAAATGAAGATGAATCTATTCTATGATACAACATTTCAGAAATCTATTGCTGTAGTAACTTAATTAAAGAACTTGAGATAGGCTCTCTGGTCCTAGATCTGCACCCTTTTTTCAAAAATGCGCACTCTGCAGGGGGCAGTTGTGCTCTTTTAGAAAAGAGGACCATTTCCCATATCCACTTTAGCATAATATGCAATGTTAATATTTATTAATATAAATGCAATGGAGGTTGGTAACTTCTGGGTTGATACAGCTAAGGAATTGAAAAGAGCAAGACTAGAATGTTAAATTGGATTAGTCTACAGTGAAATTTTAGCTTGGAATCACAGTTGTAATTTCATTTCCTCTTGATCCCCTGTCCCCACAGAGAGCTTATCATGCTAGCTTTAACCAGATTTCTGATTTTATGGCATAGGCATTGCAGTCTGTTACTGTTGGGTGCATTATAGGCTCTGGCTGTTCAAGCTGAGAAGCAGCTGTGGTGTCTTTTCAACAGTGTGTACTGGCTCAATTTCAGCCTTGCAGTAATGCTTATGTTTCTTGTGATTGGCTTCAAGTGCTGGTAGAATGAATTCCCATCTAGCTATGAAAGACCACATAGACATACAAAAAGAAGAAAGACTAGACTGTAGGGATCAACACTTTCTGTTGAAGTGCTTGATGATCTAAGTTTTGTTTATTTAACTGGAGTAGGCATCACATAAATACTATTACAGTTAGCACTAGTCTTCAAAATATCTTCGAAGTTGCGTGTACAGAATTAATTTGGAAATTCAATGATTTGGAGATTAATTTGGAGAGCTACCAAGATACTTAGGGGGCTGGAGCATCTCTCATATGAGGAAAGGCTGAGAGAGCTGGGTCTCTTTAGCCTGGAGAAGACTGAGAGGGGATCTTATCAATGCTTGTAAGTATCTAAAGGGTGGATAGAGGAAGGGGCCAGACTCTTCTCAGTGGTGCCCAGTGACAGGATAAGGGGCAACAGGCATAAACTGTAATGTAGGAAGTTCATCTGAATATGAGGAAAAACTTTTTTATGCTGAGGGTGATGGAGCACTGGAACAAGCTGCCCAGAGAGGTTTTGGAGTCTCCTGCTCTGGAGATATTCAAAACCCATCTGGATATAATCCTGTGCAACATGCTGTAGGTGATCTTGCTTTAGCTGGGGGGTTGGACTAGATGATCTCCAGAGGTCCCTTCTTAACCCCTACCAATCTGTGAATTTGTACTAGTCTTTTCTGGTGCTAGGTTCACTAACACTTGATCATCTGATTGCCGTCAAATCACCTGTCAGGGCAAATCTGACCTCCACCAAGCATGAACATTTACCATTTCTGTCAATAAACATACACAGTACACTATTTGTCTTAACTTTAGGCCAGTGGCAGGAGGATGAACAGTAACTAGTCTGGACATAGAGTTAGGGAATTGCCAATGTGCTAGATCAAGAATTGTTAAAAGTTTGCAAGAACGAAGTGATGCTTTCAGAATTCTTTGAATTAATTTGCACTAGTGGAGCAGGTTTGTGCCAGATCCGCACTCCAAGTGAAATGCAAGAACATATGCATGTAATCAGACCAGAAGTGCATCTGTCTCTTTATAGGACAAGATTATGCTTATACAAGTGTTGTAAGAACATAAGTATACAGGGATACTTATTACCCCAGGATATCACCACAGCCATTGATAGTCCATTGTGTAAGGATTTTCAGATTTTGGTTGTCTCTGTGTCTGTTTTAAATAGTTTTTGATTTTGTTGTTTTGTTTTCTTTGCACATACTGTCTTTTAAACTCATTTATACTTTTGCTACTCAGAACATCCGTGACAGTATGTTCACCACCAGATAAAATTATGTGAAAAGCTGCTGCTTCTGTTTTAGAGCTTCTGCTTAATAATTAAAAATATGTTGATGTTATGAAGTGGAAGAAGTTGCATTTTTGTTATGTAAGGAGGTAAATGAAGGGTGGTTGTCTTCCATAAGCAGTACATAAAGAATGATGAACCACTGCCTTAGTTGTTTCTTGTAAGCTACTGGTGATGGGTATTGGCTACCTACCAATTGAAAATACCTGAAGTCTGACATAAGGATAGTGATATTATTTGGGAAATGTCTGGAAAACAGAACTGTATCACAAGGAGAAAACCAAATAGATATATGCCATATAACTGAATTATTCTGACACAATAGACTGAGTAGATGTTAAGGCACACATTTGGATTAGCTATGAATGATAACCTGCAGTGTGGTCGCTGAGTTAGTATGTATTGAAGTGCCAGCCGGTATTTTGTAGACTCTTTATCTTTAGAATAACGTTGGCCAGAACAGCATATACAGACTTAAACAATGTTTTGTATTTGTTTCTCTAGTCTGTAATAGATTTGTTAAATGTTGGACTGAACTGAAAATACAGGTTAGAAGTGTCACTTCAGTGCCTACTCTGCCAACAGGATTTATGCTAATGGTTTCTTTTCAAAGAATTCAGTATCCTTAAATCTTTCAAAACAATTTGTCAAAATTTTACTAAAAATATTTTTATTATGATATCTTAAAACAATTATCTGAGTAAGGAAACATGAAGCTAGTCAAGGATTAAAAGAAATTAATGAGTGTCTTGATAGTCTGTTCAGTACATTGTGTGATACTGCGTATTCCTACTACCTCTGTCTGCTCTGAGCTGTTATTGTAAAAACCACTCCTCTAGGTTCAGACTGAACAGCATGTGTAATGTCTGTGACAGTTTGAGCCCTTGGAGATGGAATGGGTTGAACAGAGTAGTCTATTCAGATAAATGCAGGGGATTCATTCACATGGAAATCATTCCTGGCAGAGTTGATACAAAGTATGAGTGAAAGAGGAAATAAAAAGGAGGCACAGAGGGCTGACTCCGAGAACCACTAGATCAGCCGAGCTGCATTGTTGATGATATGTGTAAGTTACTTTACCCCAAAGTTTTAAGAGGTAATGGTGAGACATAGTGCTACGGTAAAAGGTTACTTTGAATTCATTTGAAACCTGATTCTTATTTATGTCTATAAATAAACCATGTTATGCCATTATAGCAGCAAACTTTTAAGTGAACAGATTTTCATCTTCCTTAAAAGCCCATAGATGTTTTTCTACAGTACTGAAAAGTTGGATGCATCTAGTTTAAATGGATAAAGAGGTTAGAAAAAAATGCAGAGGTAGTCGGTACCAGAAAAGCATGGTTTTATACATAGGAAAACTGTATTTTTCTCAATTTTGCTGTGTCAGATGTCCTTCCGCTAGGAGGAGTTGTCATCATATACTTATGCTGTAAGAGTATCAGCCTTGGGCTTTACTTATGTAACTCACTTGATGGAAAATACAATTACTTATAGTTACAATGTGGAGTATCTATAAAGCTCACCTATATCTGACTGGCTTGCTGTATTTAACTGTTAATTGATATCAATATAAATCCACAAGGAAGCTTGCAGCTTGTGGTATCTTACAAGCAAACTTATGTTTGTCATTTGCATTAAGGACAAAAATTGAGTGCATTTCCTGGAGACTACAATTTATTTTTAATTTCATGTTTTCCATAGAATATTGTGATAAATGAAGAATTTCAGAGTTTTAAACTATGTTTTAATAGTCATAGTTGAAAAAAAAAAAAAGCTTGAAATTAATAGAAAAGCTTGAAATGAAATGCCAGGACATCTAGAAAGCCCAAGAGGCGGGAAAAGTTAAACCTCTTGGGTACCACAAACCAGAACTGAAGTTTTCCATGCAGCTTTACTATTTCTCTTGTCTAAGGGCCTTGATTTTTGCACTGACTCAAACAGCTACAATGGCTTACAGTTCTGCCACTCCCCCGTTGTCTTCCCCATCCCTTTGCTATAGCTGTTTCCACAACACAATTGGCAGAAATAAGAAAGTCTCTGCCTTGCTTTATTTCACAGTCCAAGATGGATTAAAAGGGTGTATGTTTAGATGCAGACTGTGATCTGGATGGCAGAGGAGTCCATACCCTGCAGCAGAATTTGAGAAATTTAATGTCTTGGATTCATGCTTTTGCTGTTTGACCACTTGCTCATCACTGCTTGCTTTGTGCCAGCACAAGTTTTTCTGTGGCTCTACAGTGAAGGAAATGAGGCCTGATTTGACTTGGAAGTAACACCACCTTCATCAAGGTCACTTTCTCTGTCAGGTCTCTGATCTCTTTCACTGCATAGTCAAGCAAATGCTAGTGCTGGCACAGCAAAGAAATCAGTGCAGGGGAGAAACAAGCACCTGAAGTTGGAAGCTAGTAATAGCCAACTACACAAACTGGCTGCAACAGTGCTGCCACCAGACATATAACCATAGCTGGAAGAAACAGATGACTAATGATTATAGTCAAATGAATTTGATAGAGAAAAGCAAAGCGGTGTTTAAACAGTCTATTGGAATACAAATGCATTTATTCTCTATTCATTTTTACAACTTTTATTCACATCTCTTAAAAGCACAATTGCTAAACGCTTGATAGAACTGTAAGAAAGTTGTTCTTTTACGATATATTAAGTGCACATTTGGTATAGACAAGATATTTCCACATTTGTGGACAACGAATCTCCACATTTTATTTGGACAGTACAAGTAAATATTAGTTTATGTTAGCTTATGATTTTTTGCTTTATTCCAGAGTCTCAGCTGAATTCATTTTAATGATGTCTGGGTAGAAGAAAGGAAGGAAAAATAAGATTAAACACAAATAACAAATGCTTATCAGTTAGCCAAAGACCTTGAACACTTCTTGTTTGGTTTGATCCAAAACAAATTTTATAATTCAAGATTTTTTTATTTACCTGCCAAAGCAAAAAAATAAATGTTATTTTCCTCTTCAACACAGAATACAAAACTGAAAATGCAAATATATTCCTACATTTTTTGAGAATGTGATATACCACCTAAACGTAGTTTAACAGAGTTTATATCAGCCATTAGTGTATACTACCAGCAGTGTTGTATGCACTGTGCAAATGCATAATACCTTTGGAGTGGTCGAATTTATTTGCTTAGGCAGATATTATTTAGGATGCCAGTTGCTTTGAGATTACCAGCTTACTCCAAGTTACTTTAAATGCCAATAAGTATTTGTTTGCATTCTGCATATGTACAAATGCATTTATTTTAAATAGACAATGTGACTCATTACACGGGAATGTCAGTCTTTGAATCTATTTTAAACTGGATAAGATATCTCAGCACTTTCTTCTATGTTTCAGTGAAAATCACTACCAATCACAATAATGCACTGGAAAAATGATAAATGTAATGATGATTAAAATTCGGCTGTGTGATACTATTTATGAAAAACTTGGATTTTATAATAAAGCTAACACCTTGCTAGCTCCAGCAGATAACATCTGCACTGAAGGTTCCTGTTCAGTAATTTGTCCTTTTAGTTTTCTTCTGCACAGTATAAGATTATTAAAATGATGAAAGAAAGTACATTAGATATGTGATCTGACAGATATTTTAGAAATTGCTAAATACTGTTGCTTCTGTCCTTTTGACAACTGCCTTCATTTTATAGATATTACAATTATAAGACTTCATTGTTTGGGGTGTTTTTTCCTTTCTGTGGTATGAGCAACACTAGAAAGGGAGTCAGCGAAGTAGATTCGTTATGTTCTTTTTGTGTTCAAGCTTCCTGAGTACCTGCTCATGCTTCACCACCCGTATGTATACTTCCAGATTATTTTTTTTAATTTTTTTTTTGAGATATAATCATTTGTCTGTTCTGCATCCTTCACATGGTTTGCCTTGTGGAAATAGCTTGACTTTATTTTCTGCTTTTCCACTACTGTGATAGCACCTTGGCTCTTTTACAACTGTTTTAACTCTGCGTGCATATGTGATACTGAGAATAGTTGTGTGTCAACAGCTGATTCATAAAGTGCAGAAGGCACTAATATTTTAGGTTCAGACTGTATGGATGTAATTGGTTTTCACAGAATCACAAGG
>VWZZ01000054.1:2020-72019 GCA_013399095.1 Psophia crepitans
AGCGGCCAGCGCGCCCCCCGCCAGAACGCGACAGTCACCGCATCCGGCAGGGCAGGGCTGGGAGCACAGAGTGGGGACAGGACGACGGGCGAGACCCTCCAGGGACAGCACCCATCAAAGCAAGAGGTTCATCCCAGAGAATGTCCTAATTTATAGGGAGCGTGACGTTTATGGTGTGGAACACTGCTGCGGGCCAGCTCGGGGCAGATGCCCTGGCTTCCGCCCCTCCTGGCTTTACACCTGGCTGTCTCAAGGCTGCTCAAGGCCTTGATCACTATGGAAACCTGCATTCCATGGCTGGCCATAAACTGAATCAAAGTGTCTTATCAACTTTGTTCTCACAGAACTAAGTGCTGCAGTCTGCTCTAATATGGAGCTTCTCTGTGCAGAAAATTAGTTCTGTGATTCTATCCCAGCAAAACCAGGACAGGGACTGAGGAATCCAGAGGGACCCCACCAGTATGAAACTTCGTTACTTGTGTCCTAGATATTTTGTCTGTTCTTGGTCTTTGAGCCTTGTGCTAACACCAACAGCAGCAGAGAAACTCCCAGCCATGGCCCTACTGGAAACCTGTAAATGCTTGCACACCCCACTCTGTCTTACTTCCCCGCTGCTCCTGGTCCCGTACCACTGCTTCCTGAAACTCGGTTGATTCCTCACAGCTCCTCAGTTCTCCCTGGTGTCTCTTCCTCTTGAATTGGCATTTCAGTGTCACAGAATGAAAAGTCATCAACACTAGTATTAAAAAAAAATAAAACCGTGGCATATGTCCTACTAGGTGCAGGAAAAATCAGTTCTGCCTACATAACTGAGAGGTGTTGAACAAGCTCAGATATTCTTGCACGTTACACTATAGTGGTTTTAAGGTGTCAGCCAGTGTCCACACAGAGTCAGAGTTGCAAGCTGTTTTCTACTTTAACACCTAGATATGAAATTATAAGGACGTTTGTTCAGTGTCATTCAGGACAATCAAGAGTCCTTGTCCTGGCTGATAGTTCTATGAGCCATCTAATCCTCCAACAATTTCTTTCTTAATGCAAGGGCTCAAAATAACATTTCTGCATTATACATGACAGTATTTTGCTTTAAATTGAAATAGAATCTCACAGTCCATCGGTACATTAGTTTGACTGTAAATCATAATCTGAATTATACGGTTACCATAAATTTTTTAGAACAATGGGTTGAATTCAAATCTTTGAGATGTCTTTTACTACACATTGTAGTTGCTGTGTTTTTTAGTTCAATGTCCAACTAATGACCTGTTTGTGGAATTGAGGAATGGCAGCCTTAATCTTTCAAAACAACACTTGGTCCTAAAGAAAGAACTGCAACCATTCACATTTTCAGTATTAGCCTATTTTACAGGATGGCAGAATCACGGAGGTTGGAAGAGAGCTCTGGATGCTCATAGTCCTCTAGCTGGGGCAGCTAAAGCAGGCTGTGCAGGTATGTGTTAGGTGGAGTTTTTAATATCTCCATGGGTGAAGACTCCACAGCCTCTCTGGGCAAATTGTTCAGTGTTTGACAAATGTCACAAGATAAAATACGTTTTCTTGTATTCAGAGGGAATTTAATGTTTTTAATTTATGGTTACTGACTCTTGTCCTGTCAGTAGGCACCACTGAGAAGAGTTTAACTGCATCTTCTTTACTCTGCTCCACCAGGTATTTATACACATTGGTAAGATCCCCCTGAAACCTTTTGTTCTCCAGGCTGAACAGCCCCAGTTCTCTCAGCCTTTTCTCATATGCCGATGCTCCAGTCCTGTTGTCATGTTTTTGACCCTTCACTGGAGCACAGCACATCACTCTAGTATGTCCCTGTCTCTCTTGTGCTAGAAGCCCAGACATGAACCCAGCACTCCAGGTGTGTCTCACCAGTGCTGAGAAGAGGGGAAGGATCACCTCCTTCAACTCCTGACAATGCTCTTCCTAATGGACCTGAGGAGGGTCTTTGCCTTGTTTGATGCAAGGGTATTTATGTTGGTTCATGTATATCTTGGTGTCTACCAGGATCACCAAGTCCTTTTTTGCCAAGTAGTATTCCAGCTGGTTGAGCCTAGCCGATACTGGTACTTGAGGCTGTTCATCCCCAGTCTCAGGAGTCATCATTTCCCTTTGCTGAACTTGATGAGGTTTCTCTGCCTATTTCTTCAGCCTGTCAAGATCACTTTGAATGGCAGCATGGCCTTCTGGTGTGTCAGCCACTTCTCCCAGTGTTGCATCATAGAATCATAGAATCATTAAGGTTGGAAGAAACCTCAAGGATCATCCAGTCCAACCGTGTCCCCCCCCCACCTATTAACCACTAAACCATGTCCTTCAGTACCACATCTAACCTTTCCCTAAACACCCGCAGGGACGGTGAAGAGTCACTGAGGATTTACTTGGTCCCATCTTCCAGGTGGTTAATGAAGAAGTTATTTAAAGAATATTGTCCCTGATAGCCCTGTCATTGGTACCCCTGGGGGAGACCATTCGTGTTTGGCCTCCGGCTGGACTTTGTGCCACTGATTACAACCCTCTGGACCTGAAAAATCAGCAGGTTTCATTCCTTTCATTTCTCCCCTTGCCCCCTTACATCAGTGGGGCCCTCTTTCTTTCGCTTCCTTCTTCCTGTCTTTCAATTATAGTATAAGCTTATGAAATACCAAAACTGAAAATTTGTTTTATCTTTTTGATGTTAGGAGTTACAATTCTAAATGAAAAATATTGTTCTTCCAGTTAGAGAACCAAAGCGAAAGAAGTCTGGTAGTTTATTGGTCCTGGTAGACAAAATACAGGTCCAACATCAAACTGGGTTATCTGGAATGGTCATTAAGTCCATGAGCAGAGGTCTCACTTTCTAATCCTCCAGGCAGGGCCGAATTAGAAATGACTATGCTCATTAAACCCTTCCAACAGATGGCAGTCTGCAGTTATACTTTGGGGTTCCCTCCGTCTCTTTGAGAGCAAAACAAGACGATGCATTCTGCATAAAGCTGTAGTTCAGTGTATAAGTAAGTAGGCCCACTGCTGTGCACATCAGGATAACTCTCATGATACATGGAGGTAACACAATGGAAATCGCAGTTTAGAAATCCAATTTATCTTGCTGTGAATAGAATTGCATCCACTACAGACAGCAATTAGTTTTGTTCTATAACACTTCTATAGAAATGTGACATTGAAAAACTATTTGCAAACTACTAAGCATTCATGTAGCTTGAGTTCATGGAGTTTAAAAAAATGTTAATTCCTGGTATATGAAGGAGAACAAAGGAATTTTTACCAACTGCAGCCAAAAGGTCAGATCACAACTGCTGAGGTAATGAAGCAAAAGCTTCCTTCAACTTTAGTTGCTTATACAGTTTATAAAAACATAATTTTCTGTGGATACCTCTTTCTCGCAGCACTGAGTTTCTGTCACAGCTGAATTATGGATAGTTCTGTTTTAACTCTGTCCCTTCATACCAATGTCTATGGCCCCAAGACTGATAAATGAATGACGCTTGGTGTTAAAGTGCTTGAACAATGATTTTTCCCCCTTGTGCATTTGCAAATGTCACATAGAAAGTTCATTTATAGATTAAATATATACCACCAGTTCTGTAGAAGCTTTAGCATGTTAATGCTTAAGTAGGTATTTCCTGCTTACATTTAAGACAGTGTGATGGATTTATGTATCAGGTCTTATGAGCTGATTACCTACAATAGAAGGAGATGGGGCTTAACACTGTAAAAGGTCCTCATACTCTCATACTTTATCTGCATATGAACCATCCCTCTAGCAGAGATTAACTTCTTTTTTAAAGAATGGGTTTATACATTTTTTATTGCTTTCCCCCTACCTAAATTCAAGCTCAGTGTTATTCCTCAAAGCAGCCAGAAACCTAACAGACATCATAGACCTCAGCAGACCTAGCTGCTGGGAAGTATAGAAGTTTATGTATTCCGCTCATGACAATTAGTAACTCTGCGGTTTGTTTTCCCTGGGCAAATCCATTACCAGAAGATGGTGATAGTTAGAGCATTTCTACACTTTTACCTTAGAATTATCTCTTATTTGAGAATAAATCTCTCTCTTTTTTTTTTTTTATTGAAAAGTCTTAATTAGACTCAGAACTTACTTGTTTCTCAATGAAAACTTTTCTACACAGAGAGATGCTCAGAACCAGTGTTTTGAGGATTGCATCCTGTAATTTTCCACCCCTGGAGGCATCAGCTGAATGGGAAAGGAAGGAACTATATAGACGCTTGCCTGAAGCCATGCCACGTAACTCAGTAGTATGCATTTAACCAGCCAATGTTAATGCAAGAGTCCCTTTGCTCCTCCCCACTTCTCTGGGTTTAAACCTGTCAAGAGGCTTTGCTGCACAAAGTCACCCTATTTTAGAGTAAAAGGCATTGTAACATGGAGGGAGGGCAGCATATGCCCAAGAAATTGTGCCAAAATATTTAATCCAGGTTAATTTCTTTGTACAGAGAGAGATGACTGCACATCGGTTTAGTGTGGTTTAATGAGTTGCTGCTTGTAGTCAGTTTACTTACTACAAGTCTGAGCAAGTCTGATACTAATAATTAGCTCCTAAATATTTTTTCTAGTCTTAAATCTTAAAGGGGGGAGAGATGTTGGTTCCTCATTTTACAAGTAGAGGAACTCTTAGTAGAGAAACTGAGAAAGGGTGAGGAAGATCAACTGCATCAGGATTCTCTCTGCATCCGAAGGCTGTGTTCCTACTGGTTTAAGAGCTTATGATCTTTTCTCCCAAGTTCCAAGTGCATAATATAAAAGCAAGATGACTTATAAATATTTAGAAAAAAGACAGTTTTTCACAAACCTCATCCTAGCAACATTGAGAGAAATCACCTTATCTTTCTAAGCTGTCTGAATGTCACCTAGAAAACAGAAAAGCAGCAGCAGTCAATAACAAGAAACAGTCACCTCAGAAGGACGATTTACTTATGCTATTACAGGTGGAGAAAGCCAAGGCATGAATTCCCTTCTGGGCAGGCCTCATCCAGTCGTTTAAAAGTAAGGATTTAGTACCTTTTGAGGTTGATACCTTGTTGTATGAGAGAAACATTCATATAAGGCTGCCAGATATAACCCCAATCCCAAAAGTCAGTTGTAACTCTGGCTATCCAAGTGGGATAGCCTAAGGCACCTAGAGTGGCATTAGAGACCTGTGCATGGGCAACCAAATAAAGCCTGAAACGTTTGTTGTTCTTTCCTAGCTAGTAAAAGCCTTAAAAGTAATCCTTGGGTGACTAAAGAGGGATCCAATCCACTCGGAGCTGTCACAAATCACGCAGGTTGGTAATGTGCCAGAGCCTGTATTCTGCAGTGCAGCATTATCATGGAGAAAGTAGTTGCACGTGTGGCTTAATGACTTTGCAAACATGTGGCCTGTCGTGCATCTGCAGTGCCACAGAATAAGATGAGCTTGCTGAAAGTCTAATCCAAAGCCCTTCCCAAGACAGCGAAAAATATGCCCATAATTCAACACAAAACCACTGCAATGGCTGAGGCACTGGAGGAAGCTCTAAAACAGATGCAGTACAGGAGCTTGAGCGATATCATTTTCCTTCAGTTGGCTGGTTTACCTGACAAGCAGGTACGAAATCTGAGAGTGCTGCGTCTCTCTCTGGACTAAAGCTTTTATTGGATGATGTGGTGAGGTAATGGTCTGATATGTGCTAGTTTGGCTGTACTTCACAATGCGGAGCTCAACATTAGCCATGTTTCACTTGCTGCCAAAATAAAAAGCCCCAGAAAGCCAAGACCAGCAGGCAGCATTTCAAGACTATGTCTGTAGAAAAAAATGTTCCCCATCCACATCTCACAGATTGTCTACTGTGAAATCAATGGAGTTAAATAACTCGTGTCAATTTTGGACACCGTTTACATTTTATAGGCTCGGATTTTGATTCTTGTATTGATTTTATGCTGATATAAATCCTTCACTTCAAAGGAGCTACTTGATTTAAATCTGTAACAGAACATAACAGGAGTTATTTGCTTTCATTAAAGGTCTTTTGACTTCACTGGTATCAGTATTAAACAGGAATGGTGAGGGGACTGCACCATAAATTGCAACAGTACTTAATTTTATTTTAAGTACATGCCATGTAATTGCAGTGCGAAGACAAATTCATTCTGCAGACTATGTTAGTGCTAATTGCAAATAAAAAGAAGGCAAAAGGAAAGCTCAAAAAAGATGTAAATCTTGAAAGTGAGAAAAAAACCCTAATTTCGGTAACTCACTACATATATATAGAAAAAAAAAAGTAAATCGAATCAGATATTCCTACTGTTCCTTTTAAGTCCCTTAGAGTGATGGCAGTGTGTGTGTCTGTAGCTATCCGTGTGCACACAGAAATAAAGAGGTATGTGCTTGTGTATGTATGTAGACATATATAAAGCTGAGGAGGAAGATTAGTGGATCTAGGTAGGAAAAAAAGACTGCATCAGAGCTCAACTCCTTGCATCTTTGCTCCACCTGAACACAAAAGTATGAATAAAGCTCCATCATTTTACCATTTGGAAACGGCCTTGGTGCTTCTCTTAAGGGAAAAGGCCATTTTGCCTTGAGAATGAGAAACAGTAGTTTAAACTTCTGAAAAGTGCTAATGAAGAATTTTTCAGCATAAACCTTTTGAAAGTAAATTCCAGTTTTGTGACTTCAGAAGTATTTGATAGCTTTTTTAGGTTCAGATATCACTTCTTGTGCCATAAGGACGTGTTGCGCTGGGGCTTTGGGACATGCAGCTGTTTGACAGCTTTGCTGTGCACACTTGTGGCAGGAGCTGCCCTCTCCCTGATGACTCCTCATGCTGCCCAGCTCTGGAGTGAGGAGAAGACTCTGTTGTCATCAGCAGTTGCCTGTTCTTCAAAGATTTCACAGTCTGTTCGTTCTGTACTCTCAGTACTTGGGAAATTTTGGACAATGTGCTTTGTTTGTGATTGGAATAAATCTATATGTAAAACTCTAGAGAGCTCCAGTGAACTGTTACATTTAGTCTTTTTCTGTCAACTTTGGTGGTTCAAATATTGCCTTATATTGCCTTTCCTGCTGTTCCCTCTCACCAAGCCCTGTCTTTTTTCCATGTTGCATGGCCAAAATATTTTTTCCAGTCCTGCTCTTTAACAAGCTTGTTTTCTTTTCCATCTAGCAGTTGTCCATTTTCTTGTCTTTGTCACACAGCACAGCTTTATGTCTTCTGCTTTCTCTAAAAGATAGACCTTAGTTAAAGGCATAAAGGCCTCATGAGGGCAATTAGTAATAGTCTGTAAAACACGCCTTCAAAATCTCTTTTCACAAGTCACCCCATATGGCTGTGTCTACTTTTGGTTAGATGGCTTGCAAAAAAAACCCGAATGGTTTTGTCTTGCAGGAAAAAAATCGTGATTTATAACCTTGTCCTTAAGGAGGAAACAGAGAGAAAAAGAACATATAAGAGATGTTGAAAATTACTTTAGACATCTCTTGTGCTGACAATATCATTCTGCGTAACTTCCATTTTACAGTTCTTTACCACAAGTTTATGAATTCACAGGTGTTTACAATACCAAAAAAGAACCAGCACCAGCTTTGGTGTGCCCTGACAGAACCTTAGGGCTGTGGAGAGGGAATATCCTTCGCTCTGTAGATTTGTTTCAGTAGGATCTCGGGAAATGCTAGAAGACAGGCTGGTGGCCCCACATTAAATGCTTGCAAGTGCTGCTACTCAGCTGTGTTACTTTGTAGACATATTCATTCTTCACTACAATTGTTGTTTTTTGGAAGACAAAATTACTAGCCAAATAATTAACCCCTTGTGTATCCTGCTATTGTTTCCTCACCTTGGAAATAGTGACTATTGCTTGCTGTAACGAAGCTTAGAAATTAAAGAAGTCTCAGACCCATCTGTGGTAACAGGATTGACACAGATGAAGCCTGGCCACTCAGGACCTCCTACTCTTAACAGTTTGTGTGTTTGCTGGAGGACATAATATCACGGTTGATGGCAGTCCTCCCAGCAACTGGCACATAAAAGCTAATGTAGCTTTCTAATACCAATGAACATTCATTAGGGTCTTGAAAGACGGTGATGATCAGAACCTCGAAGGATAGTCACAACTCATAGGGGAGATAATGACAGAATGGGACCCTAGGCTGTGAAATCTTGATCAGTCTTTCTAGGAAGCAAGATGCTGTAAAATACCAGATAAAAACTTCACAAAAAGAAAATAAATTTCTGGAAATGAAGAAAAAAAGTAATTAAATAATGACTCATGGATCATGTGCCAGTTATTCCATTAATAGGATCCTTGGTACCATGGTCACATCTTTAGGCTTTTAAGCTATGTCTAAACTGTTAAAAAAGGAGAAGGAATGAGTTAGAGTACTGGATTGTGATTATGCGTGGTGCCGAATAGCTGGCATACAATGGCATGATAATGACCTGGGCCTATTACTACTTTCTGAGAGATAGCTGGGCAAGGGTTGGGGGATTTTATGCACCAGGGACCATTTCCAAAATGAATATGCATGAATGAGGTTTTGCTTCCCTTCCTCTCAGATCAGGTCTCCAAAATTGTTTCAGCGGTTTCTCAAACGCCTCTATATTGTCTTAATCCATAATTTAGTGGAGTAAAAACATACCAAACCCCAAAAGGAAGGATTATCAGTTTCACACTGCTAAAACACCACCATGAGGGGTGGTAATGTAGCCTTTAAAATATTTCAGATCTTTAAACTTAGGAAAACAGCATAAGAACCATGACCAGAAGGACAAGGTTCTAGCGTGGACCCAGAGGGTGTCCAGGAGCCAGCACTGTGCAGCATGAGTATAGCTTTCTGGGGTACTTGGCATGTCTTTTATTTAGCAGTGGGCAGGTAGTTTTGGAGGCTTCACATATTTCTATGCTAAAACATTTATTGAAATGATCAACTGTTTTGTAGATTTCTTTCTCATCTTCTCTCTTTCCCTCCAGCACCTGGGTAATTATAATATTTTATTGTTATTCTTTTAATTTTGGTTATGACATGCCTATTTATGTATCTTCAGGTAATCTTTAGGTGTAAGCATCCTTGAAAATTGCATTTTGCTAGCAAGAGATATAAGAAGTGATTTTTATACTCCTCTTTTGCCCCCCTACACATTCCTTATTCTATACTCGGTGAACATAATGCTGACATTTTAACTATAGTATTCTCTTTATCACTTTCCCTTTTCTATGTTGGCAGTACTTTGTATACTGGCATCACATGTCCTAGCATTTCCTTCTCTATTTCTGGAGAAAAGATATGATACCTTAAATCTTGGCACTCTTCACCCTTGATTGTCTTTAGTCTTTGCAGAGATAACATTATAGCAGTTCTCAACAGAAGTTTTGTTTCTAGGATGAGAGATCTAACAACCAACTATTGGACTGGTAGCTTCTCCTAGACTTGGCCTTTCAGCTCAGAAAATGTCATTACCAGCATGGGGAAAAAAAACCCAAAAAGCATTTTCAAGTGGAGGAATATTTTCTGACTACTGTACCCTCATTTGCCAACATGAGATACTCAGGAACTAAGCTGCATTACCATGCCTATAAAAAGAGCAATCATAGCAGTGCAAGCAGCCTTGACTGCCAATATGTCTTAGTAACCTTTTATAATATAGCAGTGTTGTTACTGCCACAATAAGTTAGGGTATGTCACCATTTCTATTATATTTGAAACCACATTTTTCAGGGCTTTATAACTTTCGTACTGTGATAAACACTGAACTGAATCTTTATATATGGCTTGTCAGATAAAATAGATGAAGACACAGTGGCTGGAACTTGGGTGGTATATTACAACAAAATGGTAAAAAAAAAAGACAAGAGCAAATGGATTTCTCTCATTTTTGATAGTACAAAAGTTAAACATTCTTCAAAGGGAAGATAAACTCTACTCTGAAAATAGGCTTTCTATTTTTGATCCTCAAAAGAAGATTAACCAGTTATGAGTTACTTCTGAATAAAGTAAAACTAACATCCAAGAGCTCTCAAGACTGAGGATGTTACTACATTTGTACCACTTCTGTAGGTTAAGCAAGGAAACTACTCTCTACTGGGGAATATTCCTTGCAAGAGCCAGCAGAACAACACTTTCCGAGTATGGGAGGGTGTTTCTGAGGGCTGTCTGGCAATACCAACAGAAACGCTAACAGGCAGACTGTCAAAGAGATGGAAAAACTGCATATCTGATTAAATAACCTGAATATGCTCTTGTAAGAGAGTCACGGCATTCCTCCTTCCCACGGGCACCTTTCTGCAGAGTTTTCTATGCAGTGCATGAACGAATACAATAAGCCAAGATTAAAAATATGTAGCCCTCCTCATCAAAGATGACAAAGCAAGTGCTTCCAGCTAAGGTATTAATTTAAATTCATATATCCAGGCAATAATTGAAGAGAAAAATAAAAGACACTTAGACAGTATTATCAATTTGCAGCAGCATAGCTGGATAACAACATCATGTCACCAAGGTCATTATCCACGTCAAGTCACTGAGAAGGCAAATCCTGTAGTCAGCAGGCTGATAGACAGATGTGTCCTCCTGTCTGAAACTCCTGCCACCATTTCCATCACATCGCTGTGTATCCACAGGCCCCTGTGCTGCGTCCCAGCTGAGAGGAGGAGCACTCAGCTTGGCCTTTCTGTGCTTGGGTGTGCTCACACCTGCACCTTGAGCATCCATCAGTATCTCTGAGTATATTTAGGGCAGCAAATGAGTCCCAGCATTAAATCAAAGTGAAAAAAACACACCTGTTTGCTCACAAGACAATGCAAACCTTAAAATGTCACCGTATTCTTTTTCCAAGATTTGGTGGGGTTCTTTTAATTAAAGTTGGATAGATAACAGCAAGACGCAGGTGATGACATGGACCTTTCTTTAAACTGCAACAGTGTCCCCAACACACTGACAAGATTATAAAGGAACAAAATGCAGGGGTCTGTGGGGAGTTATCCTTCCCAACTGAGATGAAATTCCTCATGCGATATCAGAGTATTTCCTGAGATTCACAGGCATTATCATGTAACAATAAACAACAAATATTTGTCATAAACTTTTAAAGTGTTTTTGTTTTATCTATACTTACCCTTCACCTTATTCACTTGCCCTGACTATTTAACTATTTGAATTTATTCCTGCAAGTCATTGTGTAAATTTAACTTTAAATATACGACGGGCACACTGTTTTTAAAACATATTTACACCAGAAGTATTGCATGTTTATGCAAGAAAAGAAAAAAACAAAACACATTGTTACCTTGAGCAATTACAACTAAGCAGTACAGATCACATCCAACTCAGCAGTCTTTTCTAGCCCTTGAATCCTATCCTCAGCCTCAAGTCCACACTGGGGCATCCACTGTTCTTTCTCTTCTGTATCTTGGTTTCAGCTGGAATGGTACATGTGTGGATGAACCAGGTGAAAATTAAAATAAGCTCCAGGACTACATGGTGTGCTGGAAAGCACATCTACTTTGCTGGTCAATAGACACTGTTTTTCTATTTGCTGTTTAAACAATCACAGGGAAAGCTTTACAAGAAAAGCATAGATTTGTAAGCCATCAAATTATTTTTTTTTCAATAATGAATAAGATTTAGAAAATGTAATCTGTTCATAGATTTTCTACAACACAATCATACTAAATGCATTATATATGTGTATATATATATACACATGTATACTGTTCAATAAAAGTTTATCTCCAATATAGTGGAAATGATTTATAGAAAATAAGTTTTGAATGAAAACAACCCCATACATTTGCAATGGAAAACCAAATGCAGAAGTAAAATTAATCAAATCAAAAACCAGAAATATGCCATGTGCATGGTAACAGTCAGAATTTCCAGGTTTAAAAATATTTTTAACAAGCTATTTGCAATGAATCACATTTAAAAAAATCAAAGAAACTGGCTATATAGTTTAATAGAAATATATGTTTTACATACATTTACATGCATTTTGCCTGCTAAAGACAGTGTATGAACTGAAGGCAAGGCAAACTTTAATTTATATAGCTATTGAACATTATTCACCCATTGTAGCAGTCATCTGAATTTGGAGTTACCTTCATGTAAAAAATTTAATCTATCTATGCAGGAAGAAAACAATGTAATAAAAACATCAAAGAAAAAAACGCTGATGTACTCAAAACATAATTTTGCATAACACATTAATGAGAAATTATAGTTAATAAAAATCTAATCATTAAAGAAACAACTCCATGGAGAAACAAAGAGAAGATAAAGCATCTGAGAAAATCAGTAATGTGGGTTTATAAGATTTGTACAATTACGTTTGTTTCTTTGGTTTAATTATAAGGTAAGATATTAGTGTACATCATTTCTATTGAGCTGGAACGAAAGCTTTTCTCACTATATTGTACAGAAGAATAAGTAGTTCTTGAATTTCTGTGTGTTTCTTGCTGAGAAAATACACCCCTAAGGTTACTGTGATTTACAGCAAACAAATGTGATTAGATTATTTCTTGAAAAGTTATATTGTGTCCGTTAATATTTATAAAAGAAATACAGCATGCTCTGCATTTTTATGGTGGAGAGGAATAGAATGGTGATGACCATAACAGAATCTCTGTAAAAGCTGGATTGATCGCAATAACGAAGGTATAAAATGCTTATATATACTTACTAAATGAGATGACAGCATGCTAAAATATTAAAACTGTATTACTGTTCCTCATTTCCTCAATCCTTTCCACTATTAGTTTAGCATCAAAGATGGTGATATTCTGTACTCTTACTGCCTCATTTTTCATTTCAAATGGTGTATTTGTTCTGGACCTATTAAAGAGCCTTTAATTCTAAAACCACAAATCTTATTGCAATGTTATTGGTAATTCTTGTAAGTGAAGCCTGAAACAGTATCTGAATAGTGCAGCCTTGGATTTTTTTTTTCCCCTGGACACCAAGCACTAGGAAAATCAGAAGATGAATATTTTTAAAGAGAAAGATTTCTCAAATATGTGTTCTCTTCAATTAGAACAGTGTTTATTGACAAATATGGTTGCTGAATCCAAGGAGAGACCTGAAATGGCATTTTATCACACTTCCATTCAGCATCATCTACACTGCACTTACATATTCTAGGCACAAAAGCAACATGTGAATGAAAATACATTAGACAAAATGGGTGAATACATTTGATGAAATAATGGCCTAAATTTCACAAAGTGTTTTCCCTGCACATTCATCTAGAAAAAAAAAAATAGAAGACCCAATGGTTTTTTTCTGCATTGCATTTTTTTCACTGTTGGGCATCAATCCTTGGACATTTAAAATGAATCCATATTCAAGATGAGAAATCGTTTCAGCCTTATATGTAGATCAGAAGACACTGGGACCATGAGCACTTTTTATTTTATCCTCAGAAACCTCTTCCCAAGATCCCAATTTTTTGTCCCGGCCTAGGTATTTATTTATTTCAGTACACACATGGATATGCAATCATCAATTTGCAAAGGCTTTTACTAATCCTTTTGCATCCTTAGGCTCTACTCACTTTGCAAGCTCAGCACGTTACTTAATGTGCCCAATGGAAATAGTCATTCTGTGTGTGCCAGGGGACTGGCGCGTTATATGTGCTGCAGTGTGCCAGGGGACCCTGAGCGTAACGCCCGCTGTGTGCTTCATCGTTGCTGTGCACCTCTAACCTTGCCAGCACTAACCTTAGGCTCTTCCCATCAATTTCTTCAATTAAAAAAACACAGTTTGGTGTAAAACTGCTAAGTGTCAAACATTTTTTGTATCAGCTGTATAAAAAGGCACGTATTCAGTTTAAACAGGTGTTGGTGATGTGTTCTATCCCACTAGCAACTGGAAGTCAAGTCCTGAAGGTGTTCAGAGGTTTCAGCTGCTGATAATGGAAATTATCAGTTTTTTACCTGACATGCAGGTTTCCATAAAATGGTAGTGATGCTCTTTGAAGTTCTGATTTTAGCTGCAAGAACTAGACCTATACAATGTTGGCATGAATAAATATTTTATTAAATACAGATATAAAAATGTCATAGTCTGGTAGACTACAAAAGCACAATGTTGATATATTTGCTTCACCATTAAAGGTTCAGATTTGTATTGAGTGCTACCCCTCTTTGTGAAGTTTCTGCTCAATAGACTTTTGGATTTGTTTCACTGAGTGTAGTAACCCTGGGAGTAACCCTGGTGACCTACTGCACCCTGGAATACCAGTGGCTAGGAGGCAAATGCAGATTGCTTTGGGTACATCCGTGAGCACTGGTGCTGGCTGATCACAAAGACTCAGCCTTTGTGAACCTGTTGGTGTAGGTAGAGTCTTGATGCAGACTTTTTGATTGTGAGTAGGAAGCCTACCATGCCCATCATCTCCTTATCTGAGAGCTGCAAGAGAGACTTGGACTGTACTAATCGTCTACACAATACCACGGAAACACCACTGGATAAAGAACTCTTTCTAGTTCTATGAAATAGTATGGTTGGATAATTCTTGAAGAAAATTTTCTTCTTTTCTGTTAAAAGCAATTTTTGAAGGAAAGTTTAAGGAAAGATGTGCTTAAGTTGGGAAACCTAGTACCTTTGGAAAACGAAAATTCAACTTGTTAACACTGTATTGAAATAACGGATAGTTCCTGTGCTTCTGTCTGATGGGAAATTTTGTGCAAAGATATTTTTTAATGATTCATTTCAGAAAGGCCAAATTATTTTTTCAGCATGTATAGTCCAAGCAAGGCTGCAAGTGTTTAATAAGTAATTAAAACCTACATAAAAGATGAGAACTTGGAGGTACAACTGATTCTTCGTAAAATGTTTTATTAATTGAAATGCTAACCAAATTGTCAGACTGTATGAGTATCTGTGTGAAGACCAGAACAGCTGCTTAAGATGCCTCGTGGGTGATTGAGCCCTTGCTTTTCCTCTTCCACCACATCAAGGTCAAAGCCCTTGCCCTCACCCACAAGGCTGGCAGCAACAGTGTTAGGATTTCGCTCCTTTTATTTTTTATTAGTAAACCTGGTTTCCCTGCCTTGCCCCTCCCAATGTAGTTACTTGTGCCTCTGAGGTATCATCTGCTGCCTCCTTTTTGCACTGTCAGCAGCAACCCTGGTAAGACGTCCATTGCACTCTAAAGATGCCCTGACAGCTGCCAGCAGGACACTGCTTAAAAAGTGGGAAGAAAGGGATTACCAGCATATGCTTGACTTCTAGTTTTGTGATAGAGTACGTGACTGCATCCTTGTACCAGCAGTTGTCCTTTTATGTTGTAAACACTTTGGGGCCTTTGAGGTAACACATACATTTAATTTCAGACAAGAAACCTCCCAACAAGAAAATAAATTGTTAAGGTTGCAAAGTGAAGGGTTCAAAAGGTATGAAACTCCTCAGCCAGCTTCATTTTCTCAGCAGATTATACACATCAGGACCTATGTTCATTACATGATCACAAATTATTTTTTGCACAGTTGCTCCTTTAACTAGCGCACAGGATGGCTGGAGCTCTGAGGATTATTCTCTAATAGAGAGTTATTCTCTAAAACATTCTTGTTTCATCTATAGCAAAAGTTGGAAGACACGTGCAGAATAAAGCAAGAGTTTTGGAAAGAGTAGCCAGAGGAGGGCAGATGAGTACTGCCTTGCAGACCTGGGTGTTTTTCCACTGGCACTTACAGGGTTTCTGTATGATATGAAGCAAATGATGTAAGGATCAGATTAAATACTCTGTTATTTTTCTTTATTTTCTGGATTTCCAATTTAACATTAGTATCTTCGTTAGCATGCAGTTAATGCTCATAACTTCTTGCAATGTCACAGCTACAGCTACGCAGTGACTCTCATTCCCTGTTTCCCTTGTCTTCCTTGTTTCATTTTTGCCCCACTTTCTGTTCCCAGCTCCTATCTCCTTAAAAAAAGCCCTGTTCCAGCCTCCCATTCCTCCTGTCTGCTAGGTTCCCATTCCGCCCCCAGATCCCATTTCCTTCCCTCCTCTGCTTCTCTCCCCAATCCCTTCTGTCTCATTATTCCTTTGTCTCCTCTTATTTTCCCTCTTTGCCATCAGCCTGGCAGCTTCATTGACCACACTGCCTGGGCACCCAGCAGGGACCTGCAACCAGAACAGCAGAGCCGCAGGTTTGGGACCTTGTCCTGGCCTGGCCTTTCTCAGCAAACACTCTTCTGGAAGTTGTGAACAAATGAAAAGGTTTCACGCTGCATGGGAATACTGAAAATGGCAGGTGAAACTTGGTTAATATATTAATTTGGTTACAACTGTCATTCAGGAGGGAGATCACTGAAGAGAATGAAAAAGGGCACACTTGGCTATGGGCTTGTTTTGTTTTGTTAAAGCCAGGATGATCTGGACAGAGAAAGAAAAGACGCGCCTGGCTACCTGAGGAGTCGACCTATTGAAAATACCAAAGACCTGTCAAAGGTCTGTGCTTAGTAAGTACTGCTTTCTTTCAGTCTGATGGAAAACGTTATCATTCATGGCATTCAGCAGACTATAATACAGTCCAGAATTATATGTATATATATTATATATATGAAAACCCCTTATTTTTTGGACAACAGTGAAGTACATTGTAACAGGAAGAAATCTTTCTGCCTGAATTAACACAGAAATGTTATTTTGTTAAATACACATATAGGTATTACACAGGACATCAGGATATGACCTGATCTGACCTCATTACTTTTCTGAAAGCATCTTCATCTGTGTAAAAGCGTGTAATGACCCCAAAATTATGTTTATTCAGCTTCATAGGCTGCACTTGCGCTTGACTCATTTCTCCTCCGGGTATAGAAGAGCAACAATGAATTCACAGTGATGACTAACAAGTCAGCATTTTTGCAAACTCTCATTGTAACGAATAGTTTAAATGAGAACTGAGGAGAAAGCTGTGTTGGAGAGTCCAGCTCCTGCCCTAGCTGGGAACCATTTGTTTCTTTAAAATAAGCAAGGAGCATGATGCAGCTGGCCTGCTAATCGCAAACACCGGATGGCTGTCTCAGGCAAAAACTGCCCAGTCCACATAGTTTAAACCAAATCGGAATCGAAGTGGTTTGTTGATTTATTCATGACATGTAATTAACCAGCAATCAGTGAACCATGTAAGCAAGATCAGTATTTGCAGTGCGACAGATAAAGCACAATACAAAAGGTAAAACCATGACACTAGATGCTTTAAAAGGTTAATATGCATCTATGAATTTTTAAATATCCTTGTAAAATGCATCTCAGAATGTTTTAATCCCAATAAACAGTTAGAGTTACACCTCCCAGCATTGTGGATTCCATGCACGTCCCCTCCCAGGAATGCGGGTTCCCTCCTTGCACACCCCTCCTGGGGGAGAGGTGGGTGCTCCAAGTCTGAGTCTGACCCAGTGCTCCCAGCGATATGCAACCAGTGGGAATGCACCCCCCCCGGTTACGTACCCACCCCGAGGTGTGGATCCCTACGTCCTGCTCCCTGCCCTGGCACTGGGTGCAGGTTCCTCACCTTGTCTGTCCATCCTGAGCAGAGGCTGTGACCCAGGCAGGGCAACTTCTGGCAGTTTCAGACCAGGGGATTTGATCATTCACACTGATGGGAAGACAGAAATACAGTCTGCAGACCAAAAAAACCCCAAAAGTAAAATAAATAGCAAAAATCCCAGTTTGTTTCCTGTGTAATAAAATTGCAGAAATGTTCACTGATATTTTTCATGTCCTGAATGCAAAAGATTTTGCCTCCTATACATATCTGAAAATTTTTCATCTAACAAAAAAAATCAGTTTTCAGTCAAGGTCTCAAGTATGTAGCTAGAGATGGCGTAGCAGTACCAGCTAGAAATGCAGCTGTTTAGAGATCATCTAGATAGTGAAGTTAGGATACAGAGAACTTGAGAGTGAATTTACAATGCAATTATGACTTTCATTAGTAGGTACAAGGAGTGGTGCTGTGTGGCTCCATAAAGCACAACAGCAAGTGCACTTCACGTTCACACCTCAGCTTACCACTGTGGTTTCTGTAGTTTCTTAAATCCCACTGGCAACATGTGATTCCTTCATATCTTATTTACTGCGAAGGAGAAGGAATCAACAATTATGATGAGATTTTAATTTAGAAATACTGGGGAAAATGTATGAATCCACTAGCTCCAGGCTGAACACTACAAGCAAATATAAATCTTTGGTAGCTCAGCAAAGGACAGGATTTTCCACAATTGGAGTCTACAACAGTATGTGACTGTTATTAACGTAACTAGTGAGCAAAACGCTGCAAATTTATGACATATAATAGGAGATAAAGCTCACACTCAGTTTGGTGATTTCATAGTCCTTATTAGATACCTAGAGAAAGGTATAACTGATATAGAGGCATCATACAACATAACTTCCTCCCAAAGGAACTGGTGATTGCAAATTTTTTGAAATGAAAATATGAAAATAAAAACATCTGAGGATGTAGCTAAAATAAATAAATCAAAGCGCTGTTAGATTACAGAACACTTAAATGATCTATTAAGAGACTGAGTGTACTTTATTTGCAAAACAAAGTAATTTAAAGACTACTGCTGACAGACTCAATAGACTCTAATATTTTAATGATGATGACTGTCATCGGTAATAGCAGGTGGAACCCTCATCCTCGTATAACCTACACTACATATATAAAACATGTACAGATGATATATGTCATAACCTAGACAACAGATTAGCTTCAATCAGGCACAGCAGTCAACAATGCCTCTGTGCTTTCATTGTGAGAAACAATCTTTCATGCAAAGGTAGCCGGCTTGAAGATCAATCTTTTAAGAAGCTGCAGCAAACTCGGGGAATAGGGAAGGGAAAATCAGTGCAGAAACCATAGCAAATAAGTGATGATCTTGGTTAAACTGTAGATTATAGCATAGAGTTTGTTAGGAATCTATATATGTTTAATTGACCAGGCAACAAATTGAGTGTTAAAACTGAATTTCCTAATAAGTAGGGAAAGAAACTTTTAGCAACATGATACGAGTCCTGCTATTTCTGACTGTATAGGGTTTGTGTGGCAAGGTTTTAGTAGCAGGGGGGCTACAGGGGTGCCTTCTGTGAGAAGCTGCTAGAAGTTTCCCCTATGTCCAACAGAGCCAATGCCAGCCGGCTCCAAGATGGAGCCACTGTTGGCCAGGATGAGCTCATCAGCGATGATGGTAGCGCCTTGTATTTAAGAAGGGGGAAAAAAACCACCAAGAGCAATTGCAGCCAGAGAGAGGAGTGAGAAGATGTGAGAAAATTTGCAGACACCAAGGTCAGTGAAGAAGGAGGAGGAGGGGATGCTCCAGTCACCAGAGCAGAGATTTCCCCTGCAGCCCCTGGAGTAGACTGTGGTGAGGCAATCTGTCCCCTGAAGCCCATGGAGGTCCATGGTAAAGCAGATAGCCACCTACAGCCCACACTGGAGCAGGTGGAGTCACCTGAAGGAGGCTGTGACCCCGTGGGAAGCCCATGTTGGAACAGGCTCCTGGCAAGACCTGTGGATCCATGGAGAGAGGAGCCCATGCCAGAGCAGGTTTGCTGCCAGGACTTGTGACACTGTGGGGGGACCCACGCTGGATCAGTTTGCTCCTGACGGTCTGCACCCCAAGGAAGGGACCCTCGTTGGATCAGTTTGTGAAGGACAGTAGTTCGTGGGAAGGACTCATGCTGGAGAAGGTGGTGGAGGACTGTCTCCCGTGGGAGGGACCCCATATGGGAGGAGGGGCAGAGTGTGAGGAGTCCTCCCCCTGAGGAGGAAGGAGCGGCAGAGACAATGTGTGATGAACTGACCACAACCCCCATTCCCTGTCCGTCTGTGCTGCTGGATGGAGGGAGAAGAGAAAGGAGAGAAAACAGGAGGGAAGTTGAGCCTGGAAAGAAGGGAGGAGTGAGGGGGGAAAGTGTTTTAAGATTTAGTTTTTATTTCTTGTTTATTTCTTCTCTTATTTCTACTCTGATTTGATTGGAAATAAATTACATTAATTTTTTTGCAAGTCGAGTCTGTTTTGCTAGTGCTCTCTCCCTGTCCTTATCTCAACCCAGGAGCCTTTTGTTATATTTTCTCCCCCCTGCCCAGCTGAGGAGGGCAGTGATAGAGTGGCTTTGGGGGGCACCTGGCCGCCAGTGAGGGTCAACCCACCACACTGACATAACTACTAGAAATGAAGAGGATGATTCCAGAAGGCTTCACTGATATGAGTAATGCATCCTCAACTTTGAATATGAGTAGATGGGAAGCTGTAGAAGTGCAAATGGCATGTGCTAAACCTCTACATCACAAAAAAAGAGAAGGATCTTGTCTTACCTAAGAAAGAGCAAGAGAGACATTTGGAAGGAATAACAACATATAAAGTCCCTACTGGTTAAAATGATATTATTATTAACAGTATAATTACAATTAATATAAACTCAAAGGTACCGAAAACTGCACAGAACACTCCCGATACGGTTTTCCAGGTGACAGAAAGACTCACAGTCCTCAGCCTGATGGCTACACTCCTGCCAATACAAGTGTGTTAGGGAAAATGTGTCACCTTTTAAGAACAAAGAAGTTACAAGAATGTCGGCAATGAAGAAGTCATCCTGTACTACTAATCAGAATGGTAGGCCTATAAACCACCTTTGTTGAGGAGAACATCTGTATTTTCTTTGTGCCTGGGCTGGAAAAGAATTTTGCAAGAGGAACTTGATCCCATTTTGAGCTCTGTGAAGAGCTATAGCATGCTTTACATTCACACATAGGAAAAGTGCATAACTGATTGAAACCTTGGATTACAGAGCTTGACTTCTGTTCACTGGAAATATTTGACATCCAGCAACGTTATGTGTGAGGAGAGGGAAAAAGGGAACCAGAGCCCAAGGCCTGAGTAACAGTGTCTCCAAATCATCTGTCCTAACATAGTAGTATGTCACAGAAAACAAATTTGTGTACTTAATCTCATCAATTTTCCTCCTCACTCATCATGCCTAGTCTTATAACATGTAAAGTCCCAGCTCTACTTCACTTTCAAGAGATCTGTTGATTTCTTTTCACTCAACTTGTCCCTAACTTTACATCTACAGACAACTATTTTTGCTTCATTCACCTATAGAAGGTGGGAACTGAGTTTATTGAATTCTAAAATGTATCTTCACAGGTGGCCCTGGCAGCTCATTGTTCGTTTTCATTGCACTGGCATGTAAAAAACACAAGGGAAATGGGAGTTTTATGCCTTCATAAACTGTTCAAAATGCCTATTGAAAACATAGCATGTTCTCTAATGTGTTGCCAATGATCTTCAAGAATGCAGTAAAGAATGGATTTTACATGTAACTGTGGTGGGTTGACCTTGGCTGGCTGCTAGGTGCTTACCAAGCTGCTGTCTCAACTCCTCCTCCTCAGCAGGACAGTGGGAGAAAATAAGACGAAAAACTCGTCAGTCGAAATAAAGGCAGTTTAGTAAAGAAAAGCAAAGGCCACACATGGAAGCAAAGGAAAAAAGATTTATTCTCTACTTCCCATTAGCAAGTGATTTCTAGCCACTCCCCAGGAGGGAAGTACATGTAGTGGTTACTTTAGAAGGCAAATGTCTCCCTCCCCCTTTCCACCCTTTCTCTTAGCTTTATTGCTAAGTGTGATGCTACATGGTACAGAACATTACTTTGGTCATTTTGGGTCAGCTGTCCTGTCTATGTCCCCTCTCAGCCTCTTGCCAACCCCCACTCTACTGGCCTTTGGGGACAGGGTTTGGAGAGGCATCCTTGATGCTGTGCAGGCACTGCTCAGCAGTAGCCAAAACATCAGTGTGTTATCAACACCACTCTAGCTACAAATACAAAGCACAGCGCTATAAGGATGGAGGAACTGTGGAATATATATGGAGACATTGCATGTCTGAAAACAAAAGCCGAGCTTAAGATTTAATTGGCATCATCATGTAGAAACCACATCATACACAATGACAATCCAGCAATGTGGGCTAGCAGTTAGAATAGCACCCACCCCTGTTCTTTGGTAGAGAGTTCTAGATGAGTTGTTATTGGAAGTCATTGCCATTTCTTGGATAAAACACTGCCTGCAGGAGCTGGTGACACTTGAAGTTCTCCTAAAAGATATGAATGGAGGTGATCCTAGAATATTGGTTTCACAGAGCATCTGCAGACAATGACAAGGTCTGTTTGCCTAGGGGGGATGGAGATGTTCTGGACTAAACTAGATCCCAAGGGATCCTGCAAATTCTACCAGCATCCAATCTGTGTGGACTTTAAAGGAATCCTGGGCAGTCATCTGATGACCTCCCTTGGGCTGCAGTAAAGCTTGTGCAACCAATTTTGTTTTGAGTAAGACATTTCAGAAGGCCTGGATAACTGACATTTTTCAGCGGAACTTTGTTCTGCGGAAAAACTTTTGACATCCAAAAAGGATAAAACCTTCAGTTGCTTAGATACAACTTCTTAATATAAAAGTTTTGTGCAAACTTCCAGCCAGCATTTCAGATATGTAACCAAGGCATGTAGGGCACGATAGGCTATCACTCTTTTGAGATCAGCTATCCAGCTGTGTGTTACATCTCATCCATCTCTGAGCTGCAGGTACTGAGACAGATGAAACACCACTAATCACTCCAGTCAATTGAAACAAACAGCAGCTTTTCTATTTTGCACACTCATCTTAAATTCATATCTCTGCTGAGTTTGTAAACATTACCTGGAAATCAAACCAAAGGCTTCCCACCAGGAAAAAAAAATCTATTATCAATTAAAAGCTTTTAGTCTACTGGGGCAGCTGACCTTTTGAACTACTGTAAGGGTACTAAAATTAAGTCTTAGGAGAATTAGGTTGTTTATAGTGTCTGGGAATTCAACTAATTTAACAGTTTGTAAGACATTTAACAACCACTGTATGAGAAAGCACGTTGGAATAAGTAATCTGGTATGCAGAGAAGAAATTCGTTTTGCTTTGACACCTCTTCTTTAGCTCAGAAATTATGATCTGTGCCCTAGGCTATCAAACATCAATGCACAAAATTATTCACAAAGGGTTTATGGTTCAAGTGGTAAATCCAGTAATTTGCAAAATGTTGGCCCAAGTGAGTCAGCACAGAAAGCTTGATCTTTCAGTTTGATGAAAATGTAATTTTATGGGTGTCAAGTCGAAGTTCAAAAGTGACATATAGTGTCATACAGATAAATAGTTTTGCCGACAGCAATGCCATACTTCATAAGTACTTGTCTGGCCAGTAGTAACTCCTATGATGATTAAGAAGGCTGCTAGTAAATGCACATTTTGTCTCATTTTACATATCATGCAAGCCTCCAGAATTAAAAATTATGACAGGCTTGTTTAAGAACTGCATTTAACACTTCAACTCCATATTTCTTTTATATATAATGAAGATCTATGGAGATATTTTTTAAAGTTATTATTTTCATAGCTGCTTTTTATATGTACGACTTTCACTAGAGCAAAGATAATTTACAGTCATTTCAGTTTTTGAACCAATGATGAAGCGAAAATGCTGTATAGAATTATAGCATTAGTTATATTGTAGTTGCTAACAATCACAGAATCATAGAACGGTTTGGGTTGGAAGGGACCTTAAAGATCATCTAGTTCCAACCCCTCTGCCTTTGGCAGGGACACCCTACACTAAATCCGTCCTTTTTTGGTTTAAACGCATTACCCCTCATCCTACCACTACATGCCCTTGTAAAAATCAAAAACTGAATTGAGGAATTATTTTTATAAAAAAAACCTGTTCCATTTTATTGTAACTTGTGAGAACATTATTACTCCTTGTATATGATTTCTTTCTTTTACTTCAAATAATTTCATATGTGGTGAAAAACCATATGAAAAGAAGTATGTAGTGCTTTGTGGAAAGGGCAGAAGAGTGTAACTGCCCTGCCACTATTTTGTTTATGATGAAGAAATAATGAACAGCAATCAGTTGTTTTAATTATCTGTTCCTACTCAAAGCACCTAGGTAAAGCCAGTCTTTCAGTTCAAATGTAAGCTTTCTAGACCATTTCTTAAGTATCTTGACTCCACACAGAGAAAAGGAAGTATGCAGCGGTCCAACTAATATTTAGGACTGAGTTCTGTATTTACTGAAAGATGTTGCTTACACTAAATAAGTCTCACCCTTCAGAGTAAGTGCAGCTAGTGAAGAGTTTTGAGTCCAAATCCTTCCAACTCATACTGAGGTTCCACATACTTTAAACACAAAGACACACGGACCTGTGTGGTGGGTTGACCCAGGCTGGAGGCCAGGTGCCCCCCAAAGCTGCTCTACCACTGCCTTCCTCAGCTGGGCAGGGGACAGAAAATGTAACGAAATGCTTGTGGGTTGAGATAAGGACAGGGAGAGATCATTTACCAATTATCATCACGGGAAAAGCACTTGGGGAAAATTAATTTAGTTTGTCATCAATCAAATCAGAGTAGGATAATGGGAAATAAAATCAAATCTTAACAACACTTTCCCTTCACTCCTCCCATCTTCCTAGGGTCAACTTCACTCCCAACTTCTCTCCTTCCTCCTGCCCAGCGGCACAGGGGAACAGGGAATGGGGCCTGTGGTCAGTTGATCACATGCTCTCTCTGCTGCTGCTTTCTCCTCACGGGGAGGACTCCTCACACTCTTCTCTGCTCCAGCATGGTGTCCCTCCCATGAGAGACAGTCCTCCACCACCTTCTCCAGTATGAGTCCTTCTCATGGGCTGCAGTTCCTCATGAACTGCTCCAGCATGGGTCCCTTCCATGGGGTCACAAGTCCTGCCAGCAAACCTGCTCTCCCTTCTTAAATATGTCATGGCAGAAGTGCTACCATCATCCCTTATGGGCTTCACCTTGGCCAGCAATGGGTCTGTCTTGGAGCCAGCTGGCATTGGCTCTGTTGGACATGAGGGAAGCTTCTAGCAGCTTCCCACAGAAGGCAGCCCAGTTAGAGGCTGCTACCCCTGCTACCAAAACCCTGTCACTCAAAACCAATACAACCTGTTACCTAATCTTGTCCTTTCTGTACACCTTTCATAAATGCCTTGAAACAAAAATGTAGTTAATATCATGTTAATTACTCTTACTTTATATATTATAAATTTCAGTTGTGCTGAAGCACAACAGTTGTGGTTTCTGCTGTACAACATGTGGGATCTGTCTCCAACGATAACATCCAATATCATGCACTCCAGGGTTGGGCAAGTCTATGTTATCATGTGCTAAAAATGTGTAGAAAAATAGAAAATATAAATAAATCTTAATTTATGTTACTTTGTTTGATTCTCTTATTTGGAGGATAGGGAGGGAGACTTAGCAGTGTTTTTGTAAGGAGACTAGATTGAAGAAAGTCTCTTGGGCTATATGCTCAAGATGAGACAGTGTAAGATTCAGCATGAATTCTGCTCAGGTGTGACTCTGGGGATCCTTTGAGTGTGCTACCGTTTCCATGTAGCTTCTCCATTTGGTCCATCCTAAACATATTGGAGGTTATAATTCCAGTTGCATGACTTCAGGTTGCACCTTGCACAACCGTTTAGAGGGAAGGGTTGGTATTCTATCTATCCACCATCACAACTTGTGACTATCCACAGATACAGGGGAGAGAGAGAGAGTTTTTCAGTCTCTTTCTTTGTTCCTTCCCCCAAAATATTAGCCTTGTTCTTTTTATTCTCCAGATTCCTTTGATCAATGCCTTTTTTTTTTTTTAAATGAAGGGAAAAAAGGGAGAAGAAAAAAAAAAGAAGCCTTTTCTGCATCAAGGCAAAACTGAGTTTAGTCCTGATGTGTATGCTAAAAGAAACTTAAACCTAATCATTATGAAAGTAGATAATGAAATACTGCCAACAGCATTCATCACTTTCCTTATTCTCACACCTTTGGCAACACAGGTATCAAAGACTGTGCTCAGTGACAGTCCTGTCCAGGACTATGTTATCCCTGTGCAAAATTAATGATTTTTAAGAACCTTTGAATGTGAACTCCTGCCTATCTCCTCCTCTTCACTCCTAAACCTCTGCCTTCTGTACTGCCGTCATCTTCATTACTCCAGCAAAGGTTTCAGCCTCCTATGGCTGCCAGAAACTGCACACACTTTTTGAGTTACTCTTTTGCAGTTTTTGGAGAAAGTGATTTTAACTTCTTGGGAGCTAAATGCTTTTTCAATGTAAGCAAAGTAAGATGAGCAGAATGCAAATGCCACAGGGGAATTTTCTCCAGGCCAGTAGTCACACTCTGAGAATAAAGCTGATTGCTCACAAATATCTCCTACTTCTTTGGCAGCAAATATTTTTTGAAAGTTTTCCCCCAACTTAACATAAATACTTCCACTAATATTTCGTCAAAGTCTTTACTTCATTAATCATTTTAGTTTGATGTCTTTCACCCCTGTCCTCATAACTATAATACCAAATTTGAAGATGTTTGTAAGCATGCAAGCTATTCCATTTTGGCATACTTTCCTTTCCTCTTCTTGCCTCCTCCATATTAAGCACTTGAGTCAATATGAGTTCCTTCCTATATGTTTGGTTCTTTCATGGCTGCCCTATGAACCTCTTGTGAAGCTGTAAAATAACAATCTGTGAAGCAAACCTACAAAATGTCCAGCTAACTGTAAGATTAAACTAAAGAGTGGGAATTGAGGTTGGATGCAGACATTGCAACTTACATAACCTTGAAAAGTTTATAGACTCAAATATCTCCTTTGGGTACCTCTGAGTCTAAATCACACTAGTCCTGCACCAAGAACATCCACTGAAATGTTTTCAGAGCACTCCAGACCAGCTGATTTAATATTTCTGAGTGCAGTGCACTCAGCTAACTTATTCTTAGGATGGTCCACCTATTAGTGAAGTTTGCTCAATAAACTATAATTGTAATTAAAAAAAACAAACAAAACCACTTCTCTAAGTAATTCTGATACACTGCGATAGACAGTTATTCCACATGACCCCAAAATGTCAGTGTTGGTTAGGAAGCAGTGGATTTCCTGAACAAGTTGCTTGTTCTTTCACACCAGTAAAAATATTTTTTTCTGCAATTTAGGATGAGCCCTTTTGTGTTTCTGAGAAAATTTCAAGAGGAAACAAACATAAAGAAACACCCATAAGAAGTCTTAATAAATCCAATTATTGTTTCATGTATTCAGCTTGCAAAAGAATTAGAAATTTAAATTAGAACCTGTTACAGTCTCTTTGCATTGAAGAGCATTATTTTTATCACCTTTTAAACACATTTTAGCAGTAAAATATAGTCTTAACTATTTTTCCAGCACTGAGTTTGCTAACAGCAATCTCCTGTTTTTCAGCCTATGAAAAGCATCAGTCTCAAGGGAGTTCATTAGCTAGATGCTCTGTTGGCTCTATCTCCCAGGTTATCTGCCTGTAGCATGAAGGAACAACAGCAGATGCAGTAGAATTGACCTTGCCTTTGTTATTAATATCTATAGTACTATTAAAAGCTAAGGCTAAGGACATATATATCATGAGCTGACTTGTTATCACTAAAACTGACACATCACTATAGCATCAAGTATTTACCTTACCTAGAGCTACAAGTAATTATAAGTTTATTTTGCTGGAGCTCAAGCAACATGGACTAAGATTTTCTGTTAATTATTAGGCCATGATGAAAAATATATTCTGCCATTCACAGAGATATCATATGCATGTGATCTCTCAGTACCAGGGAAAACTTCAGCTGGTGTGAATACATTCAATTGCTGCAAGGAATCACTTCAAATGTATCAACTAGAAGTAATTATCAGTCCAGGAAAGTGATTAAAATGGCTTAAAATTAAGATTTCAGCTTGCCATGATTATTTCTATGCAAATATGCTGTATTTTTTCAACCAACGTGCAGGTCTTAATTAAAAGAAGACTAAAGTTTTGAATAACAAGAAAAATTTAAAATTCATGCTGTAAACATAATTACTTGAGCCTCAGTTGCAAATGAAAGCCGTATTTTTTGCTTGCTCTACTTGTTTTCCCTCCTTTTCTCTAATGAAGAAAGACATTGCACAATGCCCTATTAAATTGTATGCTGAATGAGTGCTTGAAAGTATCAGTCAATTTCCTTTGTACTGACTAGCTATAATAGCTCAGAGTGGTGTGCTATATTGCAGATTTATTTTTATATCTAATATATATTTCTTTCGATATATGAGTTGAGTGATTCAATTCTCAGAATATGACATGAAAATTTTGCTGCAATTTGCAATAGGAAATGGAAATCAGGAGAAACACTTTTGTTGACTGTATCTACTTGGGTATATTTGATTGACAGTTTGAGCTCTTCTGAAAGCTGGATTAATAACCTTAGAGCTCCCTGGAGGTCAGTCTCCTGAGTGTGTATAGTGTCCTCTGCTAAACTGGCCCATTTCGTGTGTGTCATATATGGTAGAACAAGCTCATCAAAATAGGTCATGTTACCTGAAAAACTCTCATTGGACGTAGGGTGTTCTTGCCTTGTAAAAGTGGAGCAATCAAAAACCTAAGGCTCTGGCGTGGGTTAGCACTCATTTGACCTTCAGGTACTTGAAAATTAAAATAACAGCAGGAAAAAAATTCAGAGTTTTAATAAATTTTACTGTTTTCCTTTCATGTTTTTCATTATCTGAAACAGTACATGAGTACATTTGACTTGATTCTGTGAAAAACATCAGATGTTCCAAACCTTCATTGTTCAGTGAACTTGTTATTTACTCAGGAAAATCTTTCCCTACCTTCCCATTCCTGAAGTATATCAACTTCAAGAGAGTGCATTACTAGTTTATACGGTGGACTGTGAGAAATGTGCAGGAACTTCTGCAAAATTCTAGGCATTTTGAAACAACTTTGTAAAGCTCTGACAGTTCAGTATGTAGTTCAAAATCTAAAGAAGCACTTAGTAAGTTAAAAAACTCTGGTACAATCAATCTAAAGGATTTTTTGTCTAGTGTACAGTTCTCAAGTTTGGAATAATATAGTTTGATAGTTAACATTTGCTGAATGAGTTAAATGAAACTACTGAAGCCTAACTATCAAGCGCTAAAGAACCAACTACCACCAGAAAAAGAGCTGTTTTCTGGTTGTTTTCCTTTTTACTGACGGTTTGGAAACACAGAATGAAGATTTGCTTGAATCTCCTTCGGTTATTTCCAGCGAGTTCTGGTTGAGCTTCTAAATTCTCAATTCCTTTTCTTTAGATATTTTTGTAATGTGTTCAGAAATTATGAAAGATAAAGCAATGACAGAGCTGTCTGCTTCATTCAGAATAAACCTACATAATAAATTCAAAGTGCTTGTAAGTATTATCTGGCTTTGAGGTCTGCTGGTGCAGAGTGGTCTATGTTCACATTACTAAATATTCTTGCTTTCTAAATCTGAATGACTGGATGCAAACTGAGTGTTGGAAATAGTGTCTTGCCTCTGCTTACTCATTCACACATGCCCAGGTATTATTTGGGAGAGTGTTTTGATCCAGAAAAACAAAAACCAAAAAACAACCACAAAACCATGTCAGGAATTATTCAACAATTCATAGCACAGATGATAAGGTTCCCATTAATTTACTGTTACAGACACAGCCTTAGCTCCTGAGTTGTACTGATTTTCATTGCAATGAAACTTATTGCTACCCAATAACTAATCCCTCTAGATAAGGATACTTACAGCTACCACTATTTACACACTGATCCATTAAAAGATCTAATTTGCTGAGAAGAAAGAGCTCACCTAGCATCCAAAGAATTCATCAAGAGAGCAGTTCTTGGAACACAGAGCTGCATTTAAAGTTTGGCTGTGTTCTGCTCCGCTGCTGACTGCCGCTCTCTGACACCCCATTACAACTGCTTTTTCATGAAGAAAAGCAATCAGTGACAGAGGTGGTTTACCAAAGAGTAGGTGCTGGGATTGGTTGGAGACTGATCCCCAGAGATGAAACTTACCCTCTGGAAGCGTTTTGCCATCCTGCACTAACAATGCAATATTCAGCTTCAGCAATAGTTTCCTTCAGTAACTCCAAAGCTATTGTGTGGAAACAAGAGATGTTCAGATGCTGTCCCTAGTGCCATTCACCACTTTGTCCTTGTACCTTACAGATTTTCAGCTTGCCAGTGATGGAAGTAGCAAATATATAAAACAGAATATAAAGCATATTTTTAAGGTTTTAATATTTACTGTACTTCCACCCACGATCAAAGCTGCAAAGAGGAGCAAAAAGAACTTTGTCTCCTTTTGTTGTTCATGAAAAAGATTTCTTTCCTGTCCTTCAGCTCATGACACCCATAGAACTCTTTAAGAGGAGTCTTCCTGCTGTTGCATTTCAGAAGACCACATCCTCTTTGAAAACAGGAGGATACTCATACTTTCTTGCTGCACTGAACAGCTTAAAAATATTGACTATACCTCTAGCTATGAAGACGTTTAATTTGAAAAAATAAAATAAAATTGAAATGTTCTGGGTAAGCAGACAGGCTGATATTTGGTTTAGGGAGTTTTAATGTTCGGTATTTTTTAATGCTCTGTTAACGCATGGTCTTTCTCACTTTTTCTCTGCTCCTGTGCAGTACACTGACAACAAGGACTTGTCAATGCTCTTAGTTCCCCTACATTGCTATCACCAGCCCAAACTAGAAACTCTGGCAAGGATAAGAGACTATGAATTGTACTGACTGAAAGTGTCCAGCTGGTCAGTGCTACGGCTGTCCTTTCTTTCACTCAACCACATAGACCCTGCTGTTGCTGCTCAACATCTCTCCTGGGATTAGAGTCTGCAAAAGAGAGACTATAAGGAAGTATATTTCCTCAGCTGCCATTTACAGTTATGCCCACATTCAGTAATACAGAGCCCACACCCTCTTCTTAGTACGCACTGAGAATGGCAAAGATTGACAGTTTTAAACCTCTATATAAATTCTTGAGATAGGAATGGAAAAAAATAAATTGGGATTTTTACTCAATTAAAGTAATTTTTCCCATACTTATGAAAAAGTGACTCAAGCAGGCAACATTCAAAACATGTCAAAAATACCTGTTCTTGCCCAAGAGTAGTTGTGACATATTTCAACACAAATATTTGAACTGCTGCAGCACTGAGTGAGGGAATGGAGAAGGGAAAGGCATTCAGTACTGACTTTTACACTGTCACTGCACAGTGCTTGCAGGGCTGATTGGAGTGTGAGAAATACCAGCTAAGTAAAATGATGAGGAGCAACATTTTATGTAATTTATGGAGAATTCAGTGAATGCTTTTTATTGTTACATAGAACAAAGTGCATGTGGATGTTTGTAGGAAACTACACAAATGAAAATCTATTCCTAGTCAACCAAATTGCCTAGTCCTTTTTGTTCATGGAATTCTGCTACAAAAATGAAAAACTGTGCCTTAATATGTTAGACTTTATTACAAAGTCCTGGCAAGTATATTTTTCTTTAAGCAGTTCAAACTTACTCAGTGCAGTTGTCTCATTAGTATAGTAGATGACTTGCAGGATTTTTTTCCAGATTTAAAACTAAGAATTTTTCTTGTCCAGGCTAAAGAGCTTACACTATGCAACATTTGTCTTTGTAGTTGTATGAAAAAATAATAATGCAGAAGACAAAAAATCCATAGGTCTAGATTTGATTGTCCCATTAAAAATAGTAATACAGATAATTGCTTGTGAGGAAAACAAATTATCTTGGAGAGATATATATGTGTGTGTGTATATATATATAGATAGAGAGAGAGAGAGAGAGAGAGAGAGAGAGAGAGAGAGAGAGGAAATACTACCAGCACAGTTTAATATAGTTTTCTGCAAAGCTAAGATATTATGGAAGAATTCATGAAGGCTCGGCAGTACACTCTCTCTCACACACGCACAGACAGTTTCTGTTTAGTTTTATGATCCTTTAATCACCGGGGCTATTGTACAGTCTCATCTTTGTCAAGTTCCTTTTCTGTACTCCTGGTTGTGTAAAAGTCACCCTAATGAATCACAGTCTCCAGAGTTGGAATAATTTAAAAACAGACAATAAAATTTTCTGAAGTGCCTAGTTAAAATTGTTTCTGGTCTCTGAGTTTATTCCTCTGCCAATTAAACTTACAAATAACTTGAGAGGGACAAAAGTGAAAGAAAAGTTGTGTCTGAAACTTTCTAAGTAGATCTGGCTAAGAAAAATACGTGAAAAGTAATGTAGCCACAGTGTATTGCATAAAGTTTATTTTTGTCTTTCCTATGAAGACATTCCAATCAAAAAAAAAGGTTTCAAAGGTTCTCCCCCTGTTTAATATACAGAATTAAATATTAATTTATTTTATTTTCCCATTAGAAAAGTACCAGTGTTATCTACTCTGTCAAAAAGAATATTGTAGTTTTAGCATTAAAAAACTGTGTGCTGTGGCAGATAATAAAAAGGTTTTTGGACAATGTAGGAGAAGAAAAGAGAAATATACCTACTATTTATAGAAGGCACATTTCCTCAGCCAGTGACACCTTTTACTGCTGCAGTTGTAGGTTGTATGTGGATAAGACAAATTTATCGAGACATGCCATAAAGAGTATCAGTGGAATAGTGAAAGTGATGGACACCATCAAACGTGTCAACTATAATAAAGGTGAAAAACCGGACTTACAGATTCTATGCATTCAAAAACTTGCCTCAGTAAAGACACAACAGTTATATATTAATACAGTCCCAAGAGGAGAACATACCCTCAAACTACTGCAAGCAAATGATGAATATCTTCTTTTCTGTATTTCTCCTTTATATGACAATACCTTCTTACATGCTACTGCTCACATTTAGATGTGATGGTGTTTGCATTAAATTTATTCACACCTATCAATCCCCATTACACTGAAGTATTTATCTAGAGTGGTCTGGAGAGCATTACTGCCAGGAACACGTTATCAAGGAACCAGAGATATTTCTTGTAAAGTCAGACGTTGAATAGTAAAAAAATTGGGCAGGCTTGTTGACCAGCAGATCAAAAAAATTATTCTCAATATATTCTATATATAGCAATTATTTTGGTACAGCTGTTCATTTTTTTCTTGTCATACTTTTTGGTTTGTTTGAGTTACTTTTTGCTTATACATGACTTTAGATCCTCATGCACTCTGTTTTTGTGCAAAGGTTGAGTCTGCACCTGAAAGAAGACAGATGTAGTTAGCACATTGCACACACTGAAATGGATGCAGTTGCCTGTATATTTCTTTGTTTGATGGTTCAGTACTTATGTATTAGAGGTTATTTCAAGTAATATAATAAAGAAATATTTTTTTTAATTATGTGTCATAATACCGCACACAGATGTACACAGTGTCAGGTTTTTAAGACATGCAATCAAATGAGTTTGCAACACCACCTACAAATTGTGGCAGAAATGTCAAGTAGGCTTAAGGGACACAGAAGATTCATGTGAGAGTAGGACATCTCAAAGACGACAAATAACAAATGCTTCTCAGAATCAGCTCCACAAAAAGATGGTAGGTATTTCAAACAAGAACAATGGAGGACATGGGATTGCTCTGGGGATATCTAAAATACCCCCAATAATGTTTCTCACCTAAAAAGTCACTAAATAATAAAGAAGGATCATGCATTATGAATAAAAATATATTGTTGATATTAAGCCAGTTGACAACCTGCTAGCAAACAGAAACATAAAATTACAGGAATGGAAGGCATCTTTTGGGGTAAGTGGCAGGTGCCCTATCAGATAATCCCTCCTACAAATTTGCCAAACTTCAAATTAAAAGCAAGAGACTGCTCTTTGAAACATGCTCTTGACTCTGCTTCTCTCATAGTTAGGAGTCTTTTACTAACAAGACTGTATTTATTAATCACTTTTTTCTTTCTTTTATGCCTGCTGGTCTTCTATCTCTTCCATTCTTCACCTTTAATTGCTCTCCTTCCCTAATGGATAACTAACATGTATCTGTAGGTTACACTCATATACCTCTGCTTATTTTATGAAACAAAACAGGCCTACCTGTCTGGTCTGCCCTTGGCAAAACAGGCCCTTTCTTCTTCTGACCATCTTCCCACTACCTGTGGCAGGAAGGTTTTTATTTTCTGTTTGAGCTTGCACATCTCGGAGAGTACACAGGCTAATTTTTTACCAATGCCTGCTACAACAGTCTTCCGTACTTGCATATATGTGCTAGAAATATACCCTTCTTAGGATGCCTCTTGCTGCAAATGACATCTTTATTAAAAAAGAAAAAGAAAAGAGAAGCAAATCAAACTCGTATAGAACCACTGAATGAACCCTTGCTCAATCTAAGAAATATGGGATGAGAAAGTAAGAAACCTGTTTTTCATCACACCTGTAACAGTATATTTTCTAATTATTTGGTAAAATTTTGGGCTTCAGTAGAAAGTGTCTAGCCATTAAAGAACACGTTTGAAGAGATTAAACAGCCAGAAATATATAAACTACACAGTATATGACAGATAGTTTTAACAGGCAGAATTCTACTTGAGCTTGGTTAAATTTTCTTGACTCACAGTTTAAGCTCTTGAGTTTCATCCTGAAAGGCAAATAAGACTGCTGAATCATGCTCAGACAATATTTAATATAAATACCAGAGAATTAAACCCATACAATGGGAATTTGCATACAATGTCATGCTTGTTTTAATATTATGATAAATTGCATTTTTAGTCAAAAAATATTCTGAATTTAATTAATTCTTACTTCAAATTAAAATAATTACTTCACATTCAGCAAAATGTTTAGCTCTAACAGAATTAGTTTCAATGGATAAAATATCATGAACATGTAATGTTCATGTAAAACAAAAAGTTTTATCTCATCTAAAAGATAAGTTCCAGTAATGATTGCAAAGAGCTCTGCAAAAGCTCAGAAGACATTAACAGAATATATTGCTTTCAAGTGAAGCATTAATGTCTTTAAAAACCCAGCTGAGATGAACGTTTTGTGCTCACAGGGTAGCACAGCAAGCTAACAGAGTAGTAACAGAGCTGAATACTGTAAGTAGGCATGGGCTGAGCTGCTTGAAAAAATTGGCATTTTAATATACAGTATAGGGCCAAGTTTTTATAAACATACACCAAATAGTTTGAATGGATTTTGAATGTTTTCTTTAGCTGATGCCTGTACAACTCAGGCATTCAAAAAATATATGCTGGGTCATGAAGAAGAGATTAGAGACAATGATAGTTTCTTGGAAGAGTAAAATCCAATGGAAGAGGCACAAAATTCTTAGGTGTAGCTATAGATAGTGCACAGGACATGTTCTAAGGTGTAACTAGGAGAAAGTAAATAGATGAAGGTTATCTGGTAAGCGCATAGTCAACACTGACATTCAACAGTCTCTTAAGAATGAAAGCATAGAAAAAAGATCATAATAATATCTGAAGAATAAAAGAGAGGATTACAGTTAAAAAGGAATTAAAAGGATCAGTTAAAAGAATATTGACTTTAGCTAAGACTGAGGCTTTGAGAAAGGTACAGACCAAGGAACAAGCAGCCTGCTAAGGTTTCGGTGAGACCAAGAAGTAATATGGGGATCTTTTGAGAAACAAAACAAAACAAAACAAAACAAAATGAAAAAAAAAAAAAAAAAGTAAAAGCAGAATCAATTTTTAGCATTGGTGAGGTGAGTAAGGAGGTTCCCAAACTGGAACCTGTCTTTATGAGGTGAATCTGAGGAACTGGTAGGAACATCAGTGGAAGAGGTTTTTTGACAGAACTGATACAATGGACAATAATCAGTCACCAGGACCCAATTACAGCTTCCTGGGAGCTGTAGAGAAATTGTTGTTGGTGAAATTACTCATCTACTACATGCAGTGATGTCCTGTTGCTTAGTCACCCTTGATCCATCTGTGGCATGGGGGCTGGAGGAACAGAAAGTAGATGATCCAACAACCTTTGAAGAAGACATTGGATAAAATAAGGAAATTTAAGGCTAAAGCCTGGACCCTGTCAGAGAGTAAGAGGTGCGAGGAATGGGCTCGAGCTGTCCACCCAGTCCACACAGTGTGAAGGCCTATTCTTACAAAGATTAATTTCCTTTTTCTAATAGTTCTGTATACAGCTTCTCAAAACCAGAAATTGGTTAGACTTCACTCACTCAAAACATGACGTAAGTTCATTCTCTAGAAGACTGACACTTTCGAAGAGGAAAGGTATTGAAACTAGGGGTTAAAATATATTATTTAAAATAAGGAAACTGGTATTTTAAACGATGATCATAAGTCCATCTTCCAGAAGCAAATGCAATACTTAAATTTTCCACTAGATTTGCTTCTTCAATTTAAAAGTGGTTTCTTTTCCTTAACTTGTTAGAATTCTATAAACAAAACATCTGTCTTCTTTTTTTTTTTTTTCTATCATTATGTCTCATCTTAGCTGCAGATCATATGTAGATGAGGCATTTGTACACTTGTCTCCTTATGGACACAGTCAGAAATTCTGCACATTTAAATACTCAGACTGTTAAGCACTAAGAGTGATTATTCATATACATTATCTTTACAAGCTGACACCATGAAAAATGTGATTTTTTGTGTAAAGTAGAGTTGCACTTACCATTCAAGTAGCTCCACTTGATTTTGATTCTACCGAATTTAATTTTACTTGCAAGCCTGGGGAAGTATTTTGTTTGATTTAAGTGTAGCTTCTCATTCAGCAGGTTTCTCTGAATCTTACTAGCTATGCTTATTACTTTGGGAGGCTTCACAGTTGTTTTGATAATAGAATAATATAAGGAAGATCAGTTTTCAGCAACAATAATCTTCAGATCCATCTGTAACAAAATCACATATTTTCAATGTATACCCTCTTTTTTAAAGTTCAAGCTGTTTCTGTGGTGCCAAGAAGTTGAAGAGTTAAAGAACCATCAAAATATTGGTAATTACGTCTTTTTTTTTTTTTTTTTGGTAAGGTTATGACAGACATGCGATTTTTTTAATGTGAGGTTTTTATTATTGTTTTCTTTTAATTAAACACCACTAAAAGAACAATAAGATGTGTTTGGTTTTTATTATGTTAGTCTTATGATCACAACACCCAGAAAAATCTAACGAAGAAAGGTTTATTATTTCTATTATCTTTCAGATGAGACTTGCTTGGAAAAATGTGCACAGACTGACTCTCTGCCCTCGGTCAGCTGCAAGTTTAACCACTGGGGAGTGATAAGCTTGGTGTTTACCTGAATACTCAGGAGCAGAACACCAAGGGTTTTAAATGTCCTTTTCTGCCCAACTGATGGACAGTTCAGGAACCGCCTTTCCCTTCAATATCTGGTCTCTAATGTTTGCAAAAGCAGAATGGGAATGAAAGACCAGCTATTTATGCTGATTAAAATCAGGTTTGAACTGTAGTGTTACATGCCAGAAAAAAAGGTGACAGGTGGGGTCAGGTGTGTAAAAATATAATTAAGCAACTGGCTATGTAGAGACGTGTCTAGCCTGTCAGTCTGCTAAAGACCAGCACTTATAACATATATTTTTGGAAAAAAAAAAAGTAAGTAATTGTAAATGCTGTGACTGTGGGATTCAGTCTGGCTGTATTCCCTGCTCTGAGGAAGCAAGCCGCAGATTTTACCCTTCCGCCTACTCCAACATGGTGTGTGACCAACTTTCCTTAAATATGTCAGTTTAACACTAAACACAAAAGTACAATCTGTGGGACCGTACTTGCCCATGTACATGAGGAATTTTTTATTAGTAGGTATGTGGTAAATATCAGATGCACTGGAGAAAACTAATTAAACTACTAATCCACCATAACTGCAAAATTAAAGATGAAAACTGAACTTACACTCAGATGATGGAGTCCAAATAGAAAAAAAATTAACTGACAAGTGTTTTGCTTTCTGCTTACTCCAGAAAGAGACCTGAATCACAGACAACATACAAAAAGATAAGCCTTCAGCCCAGCTTGCACAACTGAGTACGGTGGTCACACTGAGTTCATGCTGTCTTGTAAAACTTCACTGGCCTGTGTGCATGGCTTAAAGCAAAGAATCCCACTGTAGCTAACAAAACAGTTCACCTAGTATCTATGAAGTTGAATTACTACCTTTCCTGTGGAAACGGGTACTTGGTGTCTGTGGGGTAATGAGGAGAAGAGATGTGAGCTCGCTTTCATTTCTGCTTAGCAACTAGTTCAGGTGTCACTAGATACTGTACTGTCATGGATTCCTTCGCATCGCCATCATAATGCTGTGGAGCTAAGAAGGAAATGGGAACACATATTGTTTTGAAAAAGGAAGAAATCAGACTTGTGAGTAGCAAATGTAATGAAATCTGATTTGCTTTAGATTTTCATCTGAGAGTCCTCCTCCAGAGAGAACTTCCGTTTTCTGTCATACCTGTGATATCTGTACTACAGTATACTGAGCTCCCAGGCTGTGCTCCTACGGCACTCATCCTTAGTTTATCCAGCTCTCCCATGCTTTTACTTTGTGTGATGGAGCATGGAGTGTTTTGTGGCAGGATCACACTAATTGGCCAGCTGGTTGTTGTCTTTTATTGTCTTGCAGCATTTCTTTGGGCTGCTCTTTCCCCAATCACCATCTTAAAGAAACTTGTGAGTCAGTTCAATTTCCCTACAGATACAGAGGAATGGAGGAGGCAAACCAAATAGATTTCCGTAGGAGCTCAGGGTAAAACCCTCTTGGAACTCCAACAGAGAGCAGACAGGTCCTTTTCAGGCTAAACACTATATCTTTGGAGGGTACAGAGGGAATTTCACCCACTTATTGAGTAGAATAAATTTAAGCCATCAAAATTTTCAAAATAGCTTTGCATTAGTTCTGGGCATCAAATGTCTTTCTGCACTCCATATAGAATTTGGCATTTATTTTTAGTCCTCCACTTTCACATCAATACAGAACAAATCTAAATATTTTCACCAAAATAAATTAAACCACCCTGTCTGGAATGGTTAGCAAATGCATCAATAAGACTTTCCTGTTGCTGGAAGGAGAACCAAGGTGAGATCTGAGCTCCAAAGCAGGCACAAGAAGGATATTTCAGAGGCTGTGCTGAGCAGCTGTACTGAAAAATTCTTCCTTGGCTTATTCCCTGGACGTGAACCTGGAATCAGATTTCTGAAGGAGCTCAGCACACAGGGTGTCAGGAATCTTCTAGGAACTTTGGCTTTTATAATTTGCAAGAGGTTTTAGAAAATATCTGAAGAACTAAAAAAATCCAAAGTTCAAAGAAAAGATTGCGAGCCTCAGATACAGAAATGATTTGAAGAGCTTTGCATATGATTTTCACTATATAATTACAGGTTTAAATTAATCTGTTAAAACTGGATTCTTGTGCAGTTCAGTGTGACTGCTTTGTCTATGCAGAAGACAACTTTGAACTGAAAGGTATCCTTCTAACTTCTTTTCTTATATGGCATGCGTGAGAATACCCATACATACGAGTTCAGAACTGACATTTCTCTCCCTAAGTACGTAGCTTGATATGGGTTTTGGCAGCAAAGACTACAAAAGTAAAAGTAGTAAAGACTAGCTGAAAGATAAATAATAGATGACAAAGGCACATATATTTTCTAGGAAGAATGGCAAAACACTTCAACATGAGAAAAATCATAGAGGTAATCTAGAAGAAAACTCGGGATGAAGCTTTTTCTTTTACCTTGCACTCTGTTGGAGTATGGGACTAAATATTTATGTTCCTAAAGGTGAGGGAAAATTAGGCCCAGACAGCTATGTTAGAAGTAATTCCTAAACACTGTAAATTTAAAAGGAAAATTCTATATTTTACATGGGTATGAGCAAGCCACTGAGTTGCAGCTTGTTCAAACTCTTACAATCACACTGTGAAAACATACGGAGGTAGTAGTCCAGCGCTCTACAGGAGAGTTGGTTTCTATTCAGTAACTCTCATTGCTAACAAATTCTGAATGTTTGTCGTTAACCAGGACAGTTTAAATATGCAGAGGCTGAGATAAGTGGAAGAAGGGGGTTGGTCCCAGGTGGCACTGGCCAGAGGAGCTCCACGTGCCTGCTAAAACTGAAACAGGGTTATCACTGGGTACTACTCACAGACATGTTCTCACCCTGCTCATTAGTTTATTAACGTAGCCATACCCTCTGGTTTGCCACCGTATTGGACTGCAGGGCATAGACATGCCCAGAGCTGTTATGGTACAGACTGGGTGAAAGATGATCTTATGTTCAGCTGCCCCAAGATGTAAAATTTGCTTTTAGAGACTGCTGCCTGCTTTGGCTGGGTGCTAGATGGCACACTGGGTGTGAAGTCTGGGCACTGCCACCCCCATACCTGTGGGACCAGTACACAGGCTGTGAGCAGGTCGCAGGATGCAGCCACCCCGCAGAGGTGAGGCTGCTGTGGCTCCTTGTCCTCAGCTCCAACCAGCAGCGAGACTGAGTGTGTATTCCCAGTAGGCATGTGCACAAACATGCATACATCATGTATGGCCAGTCACACAGATCAACACGGGCAGGCGTACTCAGCACCCACACAACACAACACAGCCAGTGCAAATGGCCTCATCCAGCTCCTCTCTCTGGCTGGGCAGGAAGAAAACCTATTAGTGAAAAATGTATACATACAAATACGTACACAAGTATTTATGGGCTGAGTTTAAACACCTGATCTGCCCAGTAACTGGTCCCTGGATCCTGATTCAGCCTGGAGGAGATGTGGCTTCAGGGGAAGTTCATGGCAGCATATCCCCCACCTCTCCCAGTACTTATCAAGAAACAGGAGCCAGGATCTTCACAGGGATAGGAGACAATGAGTATAAACTGAAACAAGAGAAATTTAGACTGGTCATTAGGAAAAGCTTTTTCAACCGTGAGGACAGGCAGGCAGTGGGACAGGCTGCTCAGACAAGCTATGCTTGAAGGTTTACAAGACCCAGCTGGACAAAGCCCTAAGCAATTTTGTCTGATCTCAGAGGTAGTCCTGCTTTGAACAAGGGGCTGCACTAGAGACCTCCTGAGGCTCCTTCCATCCTAAATCATCACCATGTCATCCTGTGATCCCATTCCAGCTATCACACTAGATTGATTCTTTTAGTCCTACAACTCCTCCCCTTCTGCTGTATGTTAGCACACACCTAGGGGATTGCCAGATCATTCTCATGGGATGCTAAGGTGTGACTGGTGACCCGGCTCCTTCCCCTGTTCTCTGTATGGATGAGGTGAGGCCAAGGCAATGAGCTCTGAGGCTTCCATGGGATGCACGAGGCTGGCCACAGTGCAGGTACCCCGGCATTCCCACCACAGGCAGAGTGGGCAAAGCCAGACATAGAGGAACAAGTGTGCAAAGCAATGGGAAGAGGGAATAAATGTGTTAAAATGCAATATTTGTACTGAGAAACCACAGTATTGCTGTCGATGGATCTCCAGAGAAGAAACAGCTGGAGGGAGGAAGGAAGCGGGAGGCAGGACGCTCTTGTGGCAGGGAGGTCTGTAGGTGGGAGATAATTTCAAAACATTACTCTTCCATGCTAAACCATCATGGAACACCTGAGGAGATCCTGGGTGCTGAAATGCCAAGCATGAGCTACGGCACTAACTAGAGCCATGCTCCATATTTCTAAAATGTTTTATTTAATTATCTTCAAAATTAACCAGCTACTGGGAAAGCAAAGTCACAGTCGTAGAGTGACTCAGTTACTCTTGTAAGAGAAAGTTTTTTGGGAAAATATAGAGGGAATCTAATGAGAAATAGTGAAAAGGAAGCAGAAAAAGAAAATCAAGCTCGGAACATGAGTCACCTTTCAACCCCAACTTTATAATCATTAGTATAATTAAATCCTCATAATGTAAGATATGCTTCACCCAACAGAAAACTGATGACTCTCATGTTTTAATAGGGATTCTACTGTATTCCAATAACCTGTTTTTTATAAATTAAGTCTCTAGGGTAAAATAATAATTTTGAAGCATACATTTGTTTGGATTTCTTTTCACACTACAACAGGTTTCATTCTGAAAGTGGCTAATGCTCTCACAATTTGGAAACAAGTCAAAGATTTACTGTCTATGGTATTAATTAAATAAGAAACACTCTGACAACAGCAGCCTTATCAAAAAGGAAAACAAAAATAAAATGGAATGCTCTTGAACACTAATCCCCAGCACTTGCAGCTTATGCTTGAACAACAGTCAATTATTTTCGTCTAAACCCCTTAACTATCCATGCTCAAAAATATTTTCTTTTCCCCTGCGTATATTTGACTCTGGGCTTGTTTAAGTGGCGTGCAGAGGAGAGCAGCAGCCCCCAGCTTGTGGCTGAGAACAGCAGCCTGCCATGAGTGCCTCCGATGTTGTTCGTACCCATCAGGGAGAAAAATGCTAACAGTGATGTTGCCGTTGCTGCAGGACAGCCAGAGCAGGACAGCGAACAGTAAGGCCTGCAGAGAAGCTGGAGACGGTGGGTGTGTATAATTCGACAGTAAATGCTGGGTTGTCCACACATTTTGCCTCACAGAAACATCCTTGTGGGCTGTTTACCTGGGTCCCAAGCTGCTCACCTTGCAGTGTGGACTGAGACCTGCAGTTTTCATTGTGTAGGCAAATATTACATTTTCTTATGTCAAATCCAGATTTGATTACAATGTAACCCTTCTCAAAAAATTTTGGAACTCATACTTGCCTGCCAGCTATGTCCTACAACACAACGCAGCTACCTCCTTAAGCACTGCTTTGTGCGTTGTCTACTCTTTCTCTCCTCTAAACCTTTTAGAGGAGACATTGGAGCTCATCAGAAACTGACCCCTGACTGTCAGCAGCTTCCTGCAAAGGCCTACGGTGTATGTGATTTTAAGAAATAAACCATCTCCTGACTGAAAACATATCCAAGAGATTGATAGAAGAGAAAAATTAGATGTCACCAAATCAATACAAAAAGGCAATAAAAAATGAAGGATGTCTTAAAAAAATATTTCAATAGCAAGGTTGGTAATTTAGATCATGATTTGGTTGTCTAAACGTAAGTGTCAAATAAGATAAGACTCCCTGTGGTATACAAGATATGCACAAGGTAGGGATGACACAGGGTTTGAGGTAACCATGAACTTCTAGAGAGGTGGCTAGGGGAGAGGGGGAATATCCCAGGGCACTGAAATGGCACTAGAGTCCTACATTTGGGAAAACAAATTGAATCCCTTTACTCAGAGTCTGAATAGGTACTTGCCTTTCCCCTAGCCTGAAGGACCTTGCAAAATGTACTCGTTGTGATGAATTAAAACTCAGTATATGCCTGCTAGACCAGGTTCTTCATGGATTTTAGTCACTGTCCAACTTCATACGCATCTCTGTCAAATTGAGGTGCCTACCAGTTTGCCTGGGGTAATGGTGAGCAAGTGTAAAAAAAATGTAGGAAAATTTCAGATAAAAAGGGCAATGTGTGTGTCCACTGGAAAGCAGATTATAGAATAGAAACTTAGAATACATGTAGATTTAGAAGTCCTTTGTGTTGGAAAGCCTTTAGGCACCTGAGTCTTCTTTTAGAACTGCTGTCTGAGCAACATTTGTGTGTCATTTAACAATGTAGACCATGTTCCCACACTTAAGCATCAGGGCTTTAGCTGAAATCTTCGTGAAGATTCAGTCTCAGTGCAAACATCTGCACCTGCTGCCAGCTGCCAGTCAATGTTCAGGGTCTTCTGACCAGTAATTAATAAACTCTTTGTGGAATTCTTTTCTAATATCTAATAATAATAATAGTAGTAAAAAAATGGCTGCAAATGTATATGCCTTCCCAGAAATTGCCACTTGCAAGATCACTGTTTGGTCTCTCTGTGTCTCATATGTGATTGCTGCAGCTCTTCTTGTGGAAGAAAATGACAAGCCTTCCAGTGCTAGGAATCTCTGTTCTTTTTAAATGCCCTGGGCATTTAAGATTTAAGTTTTTGGGTTTTAGCCACAAAACTGTACAGGTATAAAACCCCAAGTCAAAAATCCATCATTTTGCAGAAAAAAAAAGGCTCAGTTATTCCTCATAGAAAACATAGAAAGGCTTTGAGAAGTTTGGAGCATTAAAAAAAAAAAAAGAAAAAAGAAGTAGAGAAATAGGTGGAATGGTACTGGGTAGAAAGGAAAACTGATTTGCTGAAAAGTTTGGTTGGTTCCTCTGATTCTAATTTCCTTTCTTGTGAGTTTTGTCCTTCTACAGTTTTTGAAATAAAGAAATGCCTGGCATTCTGAAGTATAGCAAGATTATAAAAATCTATCTAGTAGAGCCACCTGAGAGTAACTGTCTAGTTCTTCATCTTTATGATTGAAACTTTTTTATACCCAGCACCAGTAATACTGAAGAGGTAACACCTATATTTAACAGAAAAAGGAGATCTATATATCTCTTCTAAGAGTTACTGCCAAATGTAGCATATTGTAGGATTCAGCTGTCACTAGGCCTGGGGGACTTGAGTTTTTTCATAATAAAATCTGCTTGCAAATTATCTGTAGGCAAGCAAACCAACTGCTTCTTTTACTTGCAGATTGCTGTTTTAGTCATTTAAAGTTTCCTTAATTGGATTCTCAAGCCTTTTCACTGTTTGTAAGTACATTCAGTTTGAAATATGGCTTCGGTTAGCATGCTACGCATGAGGTCATAATCAATGGCAAAAGGACACAACTTCTTTTTCGATTTTTTTTTTCCAGTCATGTTAATAGCTTAGGGACGTTGCTTGAGAGAAATGTTACAAACCAGATCCTCAGCTGAGGTAAACTGCCTTTGGCTGTCACTAAGTTATGTCTTTTTCCATCAGTTAAGACTCTCATTTTAGACTGGTAAATGTGTCCAAGCTAGGAACTATTTTGATTTCAATAGCTCAAGAAGCAGTTAAAAGTAAGATTTCCTACCCTTTTATACTACTTATTTTGCCTTTTCCAGTTTTATCTCACTTGGACAAAAACACTGTGCTCAATAACTTGGTTTTACTTCTTAGGTATTGGGAGAAAATGACTGCTTGTAAGCATAACTGTATTAGTAAGCATCTTGATCCCACACGTTTCACGTGCTGGCACAAGATGATAAAATACAACTAACCACATGACTAGAAGAGACAGTGACCTGTGAAAGCAGAAGGAGTTACTCAAACAAACACAGCATTTTCCTCGAGAGACGCCAAAATTACAGAAATGGTCCCCAAGGGTAAGAGTAATACAGAGCATCTGTCTGATGTTGTAACATCTCAGTAAGGAATGGTATGACACAAAACAATTTTAGTACTTTGGGAAAATAACAAGGTAGCCTCAAAACCTCTTTCCAGTGCTTTGCTATATTCCTTTTTTTTCTGCAATAAGGAAATGGCACCACTTACACAAAGCAGTTGTATAATGAATGTGCAAAAAATGAAGTCTAAATACTTGGTTTTTTCTCAATATCAAGGTATGTCTAAAGCTAATCCATACAACTTTTTTCTTTTAAGATTGTTGAGCAATTTGCTTTCAAATGTCTATGATTGAGATAACCAGCCTCCTAAACTTACCACACGATTTTACAATATTCATGTGTCTGAAAACTTCTTCGTCAAGATCCCCTTATCAGATTCCCTGCACCTTTCTGAACCCCTTTTCTCCTCATGGCGTGACATCTCCCAATGCAAGCCTCTGAACTCATCCATGGAGTAAATCACAAATTAAGTCAAATTTTAAAACGATCTTTCTTCTTTTGCCTAAATAGTCATGCACTTTTTATTGCAGAGCTTATAGTAAAAAATCTCCATATACGTGGTAGCCTGTATTGTCATCTAAACTAAATAACAGTTTTGTGTTTTCCACACTAGATTTTCAAATATGTAATGCAGATGACCTATTTGAATAGCTCTTCTTTCTGCTCTTTCACCCAGTTGCCTACCATTTTTATTTTGTATTATCATAAATTTTCAACACAATTATCTTTTAAAAAATCAGATCTACAATCGGATTATTAATCAGATCTAAACTAAGATTAAATTGGTCTGTGCTTTTGTGATTAACCATATTAATCTTAAGAACATTTGAATGACTGAACTTGCATAGGAGAATATGATTGACGGGATCAAGTACAGTCCAAAATCTTGGTACCTTGGGACTCATGGCAATTCCACATATAACTCAAAGATATATAGAGCCTATATACTTAAACAGTGAATTAAAACCTGGAACACTGATATCCTGTGCACTGCACATAATAGCCATGTAAGAGAAGGCATTTTCATGTTTTATTCCGTTCACCTGTTCTCCCAAGGTCACTGGGGGATGAAGAGCTGTAGGAAATAAATCTCTCATTACAAGGCAAACTCCAGGTACGTGATCAGCAGATGCTGGAGAAGGTTCCTCAGCAGCCTCACACTTCCTCCTTGGTGATTAGATATACAGTTGCTGTGAGACTGCCTTTCTGTTTGAAGGCAATTAGTATTAACACTCACAGGTCTAGACATACCCATATATTACTCATGGTGTGACCTGGATTTTGCTAGTCATTCCCAAATGCAGTAATTTTTTCGTGTGCTGTGCAAGAGATCTGAGGAGGTTTAGAAGATTGTTAAAATGCTACTCTCAGGCTACAGTAAGAATTTGCAGCTCTTTAGAAACCTGTCAATAAAATGTGTATTGTAACAGTAATACTGAGTCTAAGACAGAACTTCAGAACAGTCATGTTTCAGTCCCTGCGTGTGAACAGCTGAGCAATCGCACAAGTCCTCAGAAAGTTGTAAGCACAGACAACAAGGGCTTGTAGAGGGATCAAACCTCCATGCTAATAGACCTTCAGAAGCTGATCCAAAGTTACAACGTGAGCGTGAAGTAATTCACTGTAGAATTCATTACAGAGAATAACTTAATCATGATCTGTACGTAAATTAATTTCACTCGCACTTGGCTTATATAGTATTAACAGAAATTGTCTAAAATTACTGAATGTGTGAATCAGACTTTAAAACAGCTTTTAAGAAGAGGTACAAGTTAATGCTACTGGTAAATTTGGACTAGTCAGAAATTAAGAAGATTTGACATAGATAAGATGAAACTGGCAAGAAAAAGTGCAATTGGTGATACTCATCACCTGAAGTACGAATGCATCTTCAGCAATGGCAAAAATATGACTTCCTACATGTCACAGAATATACATCTGACTCGCAAAGGCTCGCACATAAGGTGGGTGAATTTAACTTGCAAATTTAACACCTCCTTAATGCATTTTAAAATAATCAGTTCTCCATAGCAAATGTGATCAAGAGATCAATTTTTTTTCGAACTGGAAGAAGCATATGTAAATAAATGTAAAAGCCAGGACTCCTCAAATATTAAAAGTTATTAATTCCTACTCTTGTGACTTCTGCTAAGTTACTTTCTACTTTTTGTAAATGCATATGAATAAAGACAGTGTGTGTCCAGGTTTTCCACACAGAAATTTCTCAAGCCCAAGTCACCCTGTTTAAATGTTCTTGTCCAGACTAAACACTTATTTTATCCTGAGCTTTATAAAACTTGTGATAGTACAATGGGAAACCTGCTCATCGATATTCATCGGGCACTGCCTCTTAGAGAGGACATATTTACCTCTTTTTTTGATTATAGATCACTATTTCAGCACATGGGAAACCTCGTTTAAATCCATTCTTGTGCATTAAGCTTTATGTCCCAGGTAGGTTTCACAAACATTTTGTGTTATTTTTCCCAGCAATTGTGGTTAAATCCTAACCTCAGAAAACAACTGGCCAAATCTGACATGCAGAAAAGTGGAAAAGAACTGAAATCTACATGAATGGAGGATGCTAACTGAGCTGAGTTCTAGGGACTGACAGTGTCTGCAAGGATATGCAGCAGGGAAAGGACATGTAGATACCAAGTATGTGAGGAAATCTGGTTTGTTAATGTATATAGTTAATGGCTACTCACCATGAAAAAACATAAGAAAAGTATAATGGTTTAACCCCAGTCAGCAACTAAACACCATGCAGCTGCCTGCTTACTCCCCCCACAATAGGATGGGGGAGAGAATCAGAAGAGTAAAGGAGAGAAAACTCATGGACTGAGGTAAAGACAGTTTAATAAGTGAAGCAAAAGCTGCGTACACAGGCAAAGCAAAACAAGGAATTCATTCCCCACTGCCCACGGCAGGCAGGGGTTCAGCCATCCCCAGGACAGCAGGGCTCCGTCACGTGTGATGGTGACTTGGGAAGACAAACGCCATCACTCTGAACGCCGCTGCCCCCCCTTCCTCTTCCCCCAGCCCCTTATAAACCGAGCATGACACCATATGGTATGGAATGTCCCTTTGGTCAGTTGGGGTCAGCTGCCCTGTCTGTCCCCTCCCAACTCCCCGCACACCCCCAGCCATCCCGCCGGCGGGGCGGTGCGAGAAGCCGAAAAGTCCTTGGCTCTGTGTGAGCACTGCTCAGCAGGAACGAAAATGTCCCAGTGTTATCAACACTGTTTTCAGGACAACTCCAAAACCTAGCCCTGTACTAGCTACTATGAAGAAAATGAACTCTATTCCAGCCAAAACCAGCATAAAAAGAAAAAAGAAAAAGAAGAAAAAAAAAGAAGGAAAGAACTGAAAAAGAGGTAATAAAAGCAGTATATTGAATACCAGATAAACAGGAGAAAATGGAGACACTGCCAAAGGTAGAACCCTCAGGTCAACGTCTGATGGGTCATTGGAGGACGGCCTTACTCAGAACATTGGGAAGGTTCAGCCACAGCTCAGTAACTGATGAGAAGGGAGAACAAAAGTTACAAGGCTCTTGGGAAAGAGAAAACTGTTTATGGGATGTTTTAAGGGGAATGGCACTGTGGAGTGCACTAGTCTTACAGCAGGTGCAAATTCATTTTCTTCTTGCCGATGAGTAGAAAGAATGGGGAAGTCAGAGAATGAATCTTTCCAAATAGCCCATGCAGAATTAGCAGGAGGGACCCTGACAATGGCAGGGGAAAGCCTCCAATGACAGGGAAAGAAGGACCATTCCCAGCAGCTGAGCCAAGGACTCTGGATGTGGGGTTAGGTTTGGGCATTTGGATTTATTAACTTTTAAAATATATATACAAAGTGAAGAGCTTAAACGGATCACCCTTTTCTACATCAACATATGGCAAGATTTTGGATCCGCACCAGTCAGAGCATGGCAGGACAAAGAACGGCTACCCAGTAGGTGGTTTTTAATGACAAGTTGAACATGTCTGTGCAGCACAGTTTTACCTTGTGGCAAGTCTCTTTCTCAATGGACTGTCCACAAAGGAATGCAGAGATACCCTAAAAATAAAGATTCTTCATTGCAGATATTATAGAGTCCATGTGAAAGAAAAAAGTTTTGACGTGGTATTAAAGTAAGAGAGAAAGAGAAATGATGTGGAAAAAAAGGACTTAAAGATAGTCACGGGGAAGAAGTACCACAAACAGATGATTCAAATGTAACACTGTGAAATCTGTTGGGGTGTAGAAAGGAACAAAAGTGTATATGAAAGAATGAGATTAAAACGTAAGATGTGGAGAAGTTTGCTCATATGGATCAATACTTGCAGTGTTTCAAATGATGTGTTACAGCTCTGTGTTTTTAACATTCCTAGCTGCGAACAGGAATGCTGCTCAGCCAGAAGGAGACCTTGTTCCACTGGGAATAATGAAACAGTGCACAGACTCACCAGGAAGGTATATCAGATATATAGCAGTACCAGCTGTTTCTTAGCTGCTGGGAATTTTGGTGACATTGTTGAAATTTATTTCAGCACTTAGTTAGAAGTCATTTTAGAACAGAAGAAGTAAGTTTTATTTAAGGAAATATTAACATATTTCACTGAAAACAAACATTTTCCAAAATTAAACATATGAATTAATCTAATGTGAATTAATAAATAACATATTATCCAAAAAGACTGGACATGATTAAGAAAAAGAGTCTTGGCATCTTACGGAAAAAGGCAACAGGAATGCCAAGCATAGGAATACTTAAACCCCTCTGAATGTTATGTGATTAAATTTGAGCAGGTAAACATGCTGGAGCTTTGACTGACATCAGGATCAATGATTGGCTCGGACAGGTAGATCACGTTAATGGCCCTGCTCAGGGGCATGGGGCAGGAACGCCTGGAAGAGGAGCTCTGCTGGCACCTGCCTTTTTCAGAGCCACTTCAAGCTCCCAGGGGACTATGTTGAATTTTAGTTGCCGAGGGCAAGTTGCAAAGTTAAAGATTCAGACGTCACACTCAAGAAAGGTGTAAGAACAACATAAACCTGCCTAGATTCATTGTTGTACGGAAGATGAGGATCTGGCTCACTGTTTTCATACTCATGTCTGTGCGTGTCTAATCCTTTTGTTTGTGTTTTATCTGCCTCATAGCGGCATAAAGAAACCAATATAGTATTATTTTTTTCACAGAAATAATGTCTTTTTAGTCTTTATATATAGACTAACTTTAACATTACCTTTTTTAGGTGTGGAAAATAATAGTACTCTGGAGCCTCTTTTCATCTTATACTAGCAGATTAAGTGTAACTATGCAATGCAACATTTCTATATTCCCCTCTGCTTCCCAAAAACAGTGTGTTTGACCATTTTATTTCTATTCCTTATCTCGTGTTAGCAATCTTTTTTTATAAAAATCCCATCTCTATTCCTTATAGAAGTTTTAAAGTCATTTCACAGCTGAGTGGAACCCTAAACAGAGCTATCTTAGTGTAATGAAGCAGAAAACGATTGCTCCTTAACAAGACTGTTATATAGTGACAAACAGCTCATAAAAATCCCATCTGCCACAAAATACTTCTATTTTAGTTGCTTTCAAAACTAAATGCTATGTTTCCTGTTTCTTTTCAGAAAGAAAAGAGGATATATAAAGCCTAAGCCATCAAATTGTCCTTTGACAAAAAAGAAAGGAAAAAAACCACAGCCACAAAATAATCATCTTATAATACACTGACACTAACCATTCCAAACACCACAAAGGTGCAATGTCACTTTTATATAATGTCACATTTATAGTACATAGATTTATTTTTTTAAAGCAAAAAGGCTAACCAGTTACTATAAAGAAAAAATTCTGATTATGTAACAGCTGAGGACTATATCTAAAAACAATCTGTTGCTGAATTTGTACAGTAAAAATAGTCCTTTATTGACTGCAATTAAATAGAAGTTAATTACCTTTAACTTGATCAGTAGTTACCCTGTTTAAATGATTGGTAACTAGTTCTGTAGCCTCTTTCCCACCCTTAGGCAGAACAATGACCACTGACTAAAGTTCTCCATGGGACTCCATAGAATATATGGGAATTAATCAGAAAATATTGTAAAAACTTCCTGGTTTACAAACAGTACCATGAATTGCTGCAGTTCACTTGGATTTGCTGTTAACATGCTGTAACAAATTTGTTACGCTGTGGGCACTGCTCCTATCTGTCAGATGGGACCAGAACCACTTCTTGTCTCCTGTCTTGCCCAAGAAGGTTATGCTTCAGTTTTAAAAAGATGGTAAGTCACCTATCTCTTTGCAGCAAGACACACGGCATCCTCAGAGTAGCAATGAAACTTTTTTGTGATGCTAATATACAGCCTACTATGCAGAACTATAAGCTCCTAAATAGTGATCATTCTTATCTGAACTGACATTCATATCTGTTCTTCAACCTTACAGAAACAGAAAGAATTGCTTAGTCAGGCTCTCCCTATAGCCAGACATAAACTTTTGCAGTTGTCTTCAAATCCACTGTTTTTAGTGTGTCTTGGTGATTAATGCTTTTTCTGGAATATCAAAAATTTATCTATCTAAAGAACCAATTTTTTGAGCTTTTACAGAGATACGATCTCATGCTCGATGCATGAATACTGATCATTGGGTCTCGACAAGCAAGACAAGACAGAGAGTTCAAAGCTAACTTCTAGTTCTTTGCTCAAGACTTGAATATCTTTTGGCTTAGGAGCTGCCTTAACAGTGGCAAAGACAGTCAAGGAGATAAGCCATCAAGACATTTAACTGAAGAGAGGTGGAAAAATCAATAGCATACATTTCAGCTGTTGGAAATGCAGCAGAAATTGTCATAATTTGTTTATAACAGTAATTCATGCCATGTCTTATCCACAGACAAGAAGCATAATATTAAGAAAATTTGCCAGATGGCATTCAAAAGATCAAAGTACCTGTTGCAATCTTATTTCAGCTATAAATGCTAGCTAGAAAATCTTGTGACATTTGATACGCATAGATGTTTTGCTATGCACTGAACTGACTTTCTGACAAAGTTAACTGTAGTTTGTTTTAAGGTGTGTAGAAAAGGCATACCCAGAGGGCTTCTTTTTGACTACCTAGCAGCTATGGAAGTGACATGATGGCAGGAGCATCACTGAGGGTGCCTGGAGGTTGTTCAATAGAGTGCCCTGAGGCTAGGAGAGGCAGAAAGCACCCCAGGGATGAGGCAGGGAATATTTGATTTCCACAGGTGTAAATTTAATCAGTGGCAGTGAACTTGCTGTAGATTCATAGCGGTGTAAAAGGGCAGAGTCTGGCCTGTGCTTATCATCTTGCTAAATCTGATCCTCTCTCCCTGATGACAAGAATTGGGAAGTGCTGGCAGGGGCCCGCTGGGCTGAGCATCCAGCTCTCACACCATGCCCTCATCCCTCCGGCACAAAGTGCAGCAGCAATTTGACTTGGATAAAAAAGGGTAAAGGGAGAAAATTTGTCTTGTAAAGAAGGCTCAGTGAAAAGTTGCAAGCAATTTCGAAATTTGAAAACACAGTGACGCTGCTTTTCTGGACAAGGGCATCGCTGTTAGTACGTGATCTGACACTCTGCCAAAGCAGTACAAGGAGTTAAGGCTGAAATTTCTTCTCCTTTCTTGCTCCCTCACCATTTTTTCAGCTTTTATGGAAGCTTAAATGAACCTGGCCTGAGAGCAAGACTGGAGTATTGCCTGTATACACACAGCACCACAGGTAAACTGTGAGTAATTCAGAGTATCACACCATATTCTCAGGCTACACTGAGAGCTCCTTAGCTTTTATATCATTATCATGCAGAGACTTCAAATTCAATTGTGCTGGGCGCTGTACAAAGGAAGAAGCACTGCGACTTAGTGAATTCAAAACTGGTAATGTGAAACACATGCCTAATAACATCGAGTAACTAATAAAGCCAGCTCCTTGGCTTTTATTAGGAAACTTTCGTGATGAGAGCATATAGAGTCACCTCTAAGTCACTATGGCGTAAGGCCATCAATTTTAATTATTTCCAAGAGTGGTTTCAGGGCAGCTGTGACTGCCTAGGCAACTGGTAGCATCCTAATTTACCCACAGTTTCATCAGAAAACTACTTTGGTTTTAATTGAGGATGAGCCGGTATTAGAGCGCAGAAATGAGTCTCAAATCCAGTTGATAATTTATTGTTCTAGCACATATTTCAGTTCCTAACTGTTTAAATGGGTGATTAAAGAACTAAATAGGTGCTAGGAGTTTAAATGCTGTGTTGGATCTGAAACTGACCCCTATGACTTTTGATGCAAAACACAACAATGCTAAGTAATTTACATGGATTCTTTTTCCCCCTGGATTTGAGCTGGTGGTGTAAGATGGTGTGAATAGCTCAGAAGGCATTTTACAAACTAACATGGTAATGAAGAAGTGTCCCTGTACCAACAGCATTACATTCTAGTTTCAGTCCAAACAACTTGATGCCATAATTCTAAAGGGAACTCAGTGGCTGTTTAAGTCAAGACTGGCAAGACTAAAAATGAACTATATAATGTAAGAACAGAACAAGCATTCATCTAAGTCTGTATTCCATCTTTGATGTCTGCTGGCAGTAGACGCTTAGAGAAAAAGCAGAAGATCAGTATGAGCATAAAATGACACTTCTATGAGTAGAACTTTCTTTCAACACCTGCAAATCTGAATTATTAAACGCTGGAAAGACTCATCTGTTATTATTTGTGATTTAATCTGGTTGGATTCTTTTTTCAAACTATTTTTTTTTTTTTAGCAAAAAACTCCACTCAGACATTAAGAAGAAATGTTTTCTTTATTTTAGCTTAATCTGTGAAGTCATCCAGTTTTCTTCATTTTTACCATTTTCTAAATTTTGACAGATGGGAACTATCACCACTTTCTGAGAGTTTTTCTGTTGGAAAGAGGTCAAACCATTGCTTTGGTTTGCTTTCTCTTTGCTTTGGTTTGCTTTCTCTTTTCTTTCTTGATTTTTTTCTATCAGATGGCATGACAAAAGACATGCATCCATCAAAGCCTCCAAAATCTAAAATGAAAACTAAACTACCAAAATTTGAAAAATGTCAGCTTTGTTTGCATCAGGTTTTCTAACTCCATTTATAACAATAAATTTTTTTTGAAGATCAGCTGTAATAAATTTGAATGTGATATACAAGGCAGAACTGACAACAGTTGATGAAGATGTTGATTGTTAAGGATGTGAAGGGAGCAGCTGAATCCAGCAGACTCCAGGACATGTGGTTGTTCCCTCCTGGTTGCTGCAGCCCAGACAAGCATAGACAAGCATGTTCTCAGTGCTCAGGGGCTTCGTCGTCCTAGTCCGAGGGATGAGGCTGCTGCTGCGGCTGTGCCCGTGTGCAGGTCCAGCCAGGAGTGGGACTGAGAGAGGCTTTTGTACACACACACGTACAAACACGCACATTAACGCAGCCAGCTATGCAGACTGTCATTGTCTTGAGCAGCACGCACTTGTAACACTATGAAAACTCACACGAAACATAACTGCAGAAATCCACGTCCTGTTCCTTCCCTCTGGCTGATCAGGATTGAAGTTTGTTGCTGGAAACAAGACCCCGGCACACGCTTTCCAGGTTCACAAGCATACCCCCAGTGACGGATGTCTTCAGTATCAGCACAGGCTCTAATTCTGTGTAAGGGCCATGCCCAGACCCTGGGACCCCTCTTCCTGTACAGAGGTCTCCACCTGCTCACCAGCTGGTCCAGTTTGATGTTCACCTGCAGACACGTGTGTGGTCCATACTCACCTTACAAACAGTCCCGACATCACAGATCCCTCAGATATAAACATAGGCTCTCAGACCACCTAAAGTCTATGCTCGGATCTTGGGTTCCCTTGCCTACCACCTTGACTTTTTCCACATGCTGGTGTCCTCCTACTCATGAGCTAGTCCAGCTCAAAGTAGTGAATTACACATGCATATCTGAATGAACACTATTGAATTCAATGCAGGGATGCATGTGTAATTCACTAGGGAAATGCAAACACACCCACATGTCTCTGGTTGGTGGCAACCAGCCCTGCATGTCCTGCATGCTGGTCCTTCTGGTTGCTGGAACCTAGACCTGTGGATGCTGTCACCTTTTCTCCAGTTGCTGGCACGTAGACTGCAGCAATCACACGTAGAATAGAGACTGAACTACACAGAAAAAATAACTAAGAATAGGATTTAGTAGCAAGATAGGACAGGCTGTAGCAACTAGGTGCAGGGCTCAAACAGACAAGCACACTGGTCAGCTTACATCTGTCTGACCCCTTTTACTCCCTGCTCTCCTTCAGTCTCCCACGTTTGTTTCTCCATGATCTGCCCTGATCTTTTCTTATCCCTGTTTTTGGTGTTTCCCCTAAACACCTCATAACAAGGTTTACATAACCTAACAAGTTCATTCTGATATCCCAGAATACTCAAGATTATCACCTTGACCCCTTATTTCCAGTGAGAAAGTTCAGCCTGACCCTCTGTCCTGGATTCAGCTGAGAGAGAGTTAATTTTCTTCACAGCAGCCAGTATGGGGCTGTGTGTTGGGTTTGTGCTGGAAGCAGCGCTGATAGCACAGAGATGTTTTTGCTGTTGCTGAGCGATGCTCACACAGAGCCAAGGCCTTTGCTGCTTCTCGCACTGCCTCGCCGGCGGGATGGCTGGGGGTGTGCGGGGAGTTGGGAGGGGACAGACAGGGCAGCTGACCCCAACTGACCAAAGGGACATTCCATACCATATGGCGTCATGCTCGGTTTATAAGGGGCTGGGGGAAGAGGAAGGGGGGGGCAGTGGCGTTCGGAGTGATGGCGTTTGTCTTCCCAAGTCACCATTACGCGTGACGGAGCCCTGCTGTCCTGGGGATGGCTGAACCCCTGCCTGCCGTGGGCAGTGGGGAATGAATTCCTTGGTTTGCTTTGCTTGTGCGCGCAGCTTTTGCTTCACTTATTAAACTTTCTCCGTCTGAACTCATGAGTTTTCTGACTTTCACTCTTCTGCTTCTCTCCCCCTTCCTGATGGGGGGGAGTGAGCGAGCGGCTGTGTGGGGCTCAGCTGCCGGCTGCGGTAAAACCACAACAGGCTGGGGTAAAACCACAACACCCTTGGCAAGGCTGTGCCTGAGCAGCAGATGCTTCAATGGCCCATCAGGCAGCAAACAGAGTTCTAGTCTTCACTACTGTCTTCAATACCACCTGCTCGTTACTGCCTGCGTGTCTGTATGCTTAACCTTTCCCTTTCCTTGTTAGATGTTTCTTTTACACAAAACCACAAACAGTCTGTAACCAGCTAAACTAACGGATCCCATGCACTTTCAGTCTTTCACTGAGGAACTAAAAATGTTGAATTCTTATATCCCATGTCCATGAATAAACATATCTGAATCAATAGATTCTTCTAAAATAAGTGCAAAAATACATTAATGAAGGTTTTACTTGAACTAGGTGTCTGTGTGAGACACTAGGTGTCTGCTTATTGCTGATGAGCATGTAGGTTTTACGAATGCAGTCTGTGTGTCTTCAGTCCAAAGGAAAGTGATTCCCTTTGTTGGAAATTCTAATCTCATTTTTTCCTACCCGCTGGTTAATGATAAAGACTAGTATTAAGACAGTGAGAAGATTCCTGATGCAAAAATCAAGATTTGTAGAAGACACATTTTAAAATGCACATCTTCATGAGTAATGCATTCTCAATTTTTCATTTGCTTTACTATTAGATATACAAATCCCATAAAAAATTAAAGCTCTCAGATACTGCCAACTAATCCACTCTCCCTTACTTGATATAATGGAACGAGAATTTAAAATTCAGAGGATTATGAACAAATCCTGATCCTGAAGGTATAAATGCTGTTCCAGTTGACTTCAGTGGGAGATTCACATGTGCATCAAAGAGAAGGATACAGCCTTTATCATTTAAAGATTCTTGCTAAAACTCACTTTTTAGTAATGACTTCTTTCTCTATTGCAACTACTTTCGATTTTCCAGGAAACTTGAGCATAAACAGGATTTAAATCATTCAGTTGCAACTCTACTTCTCTCTTTCTATCAGAACATAATAGGATTCAAAATAATTATGAGCTTTCTCACTCACCTAATGAATTCAAGAAAAGTACAAGCTACAGAAGCTTACCTGTCTACACCAGTGCCTTCTATCAATGAACAGAAGCTCAGAGTTAGCAGGATTAAGGCAGAGATTACTTTCCAAAATGCAGGACTCAATTTTAGTCAGATCATTCAAGAGTAAGCAGAATGTCCTACTAATGTTTGACAAAACTGACAAGGTTTGGAAGTCTGTAAATGAGTGAAAGCCTGTACCACTTTGTCTCTTCAATGACTTCTTGACCTGTTGGCATCATGCATAGCCACACACATACACATGAAGTTTTTCATGCTAGGCTGCAGTTTGATAGAGAAACTGAAATGAGGTAGAATTAACAAGTGATTTAAAAAGATGCAAAATGAGATTTTAGTCTTTAACATCTGGAATTCACTTCACCTTTCCCTTCAGTATCTTGTAGGGGTGGGACTTTGTATCTAAATTTAGGTGTCTACAATGCAGTTGTATATATGTCTGAAGGGTGTCTCAGTTCCCACAATAGTCTCTGGAGTCTCACCATGTTTAATGCAGCAAGCAGACACAGAACTACCCATCTCATCATAAAGTGAACATGGAAGATGTAATTCAGTTTTCTAAACATAAGTAGTTAGCATCACTTCAGAAGTGATACTCATAGTTGGTCATGGGAAAACCTCTGCAGACATCACTGTCTGTATTTTCAGTGGTTTAGATCCAGTCACCCACATCTGTGTCTAGGGCCATTTAGGATGCCCTGGGAGATGAGACCTGTCCTCCAACTGCCATTTCACAGGAGGCACTTGGTAAATCTATGCACAAGGATGTCTCAAATATTCTCAGATGTGTTAATGGCACTAAGTTTCTACATCCAGGCAACAAATTATGCCCTGTATCTCCACGGAATATGCTGGAGCTAAAATGACTTAACTCAAAATAAGACAATACAGACATCAACATTACAGTATCTGAATCCCATCCTGAATATAATTTTAAATGCTGAGTTAGGGTCTATAATCACAGATGCCTAGTATGATTTAAAACTCCTTATAGAATATCCTGGTCTCACCTGCTAGTTCTCAAGGGCATGAATGTTCTCAGGCCATGTCTGTGGTATCTGGGGCATCTCCAGTGACAATGCATGACCTATATGTTTAAGTGGAGGTTGGTCATCTACACTCTGTCTACAGTCAAAGGTAAATGCTATTTTATCTTAGACTTCTGTTTTAGGAAAAGACAAATTGCTCTCTATAAGTGTTCATGGCTGTCCCTTAATCACACAGGCAGCCTGGCCAATTAACTTACTAGCTTTTAGATGGCTAGCAAGCAGTTTGTGAATCTAAATGTAGACATCTAGCACCATTCCAGACATCCTAAATAGTCTGAGATGTGCACAGAGCTGGTAAGAATGGACCTGTGAGACATGGGTTCCCTTCCTGCTGTGGCATCTGCAGGCCAGGTGGGATATCCCTGGGGTGTCCAAAATGGCATTCAATGTGTATGTTTATTCATCTGAATATATCCATTGATACTAAGCTCAGTATGACACTAAAAGTATCTAGGAAGCATTCGTTTTGGTTTTATTTTTGGTTACAAACAAAAAAGCAAACTGCTATGCCAACGAAACCAGAGCATCTGTGAGACAACTGCTTCCAAATTGTAAAGTATCTTAAAAATACTGAGTTAGAAATTGGGTAGCACACATATAGTTAATGAAAATTTCCTATTAAAGAAGTATTTAACATTTTAGCAATTTCTTCATCGTTCCAGAAGACATTCACTAAATTTCATCCTACTGTTGCTGAAAATTATAGCTTCTTTCTTACTATGTTGAATAGCAACTTATAAATTATATAAATACTTACTTCCAAATATACTGTATACATATTTTAATGTCATACATAATTGCTATGTACACATCTGACAGTGATATTTAACTATCAAAAATTGCTATGAGTCAAAAAGAGCAACACTCCCATACACAATGTAGTATTTGTTAACTCATGATGACATAACTATTATGATGCTCTAAGTGGAATTAATGAGTGAAACCTATTTCTTCATAGACTTTCATGAATAACTTTGCAAGGGTCATTAGTATTCACAGTTAAAACTGTTTCCTTTGATGTGTATTAATAATGTTCCCTGGGACCATGCAAAAGATAATTCACAAATATGTCTGCAAGGAGCAAGTGGCCATAATTAAATCATAATAATTAACATGGATATCAGATTACTGTGAATAACTGATCTGGATAACCTACATTCTGAGACTTACAGATGGACATGTTTATGGGCAATTCAGTTCCTGCTGCACAGGTAGGTCACCTTTGTTTTGCTTTATATCTAGTTATCTTGTTCATTAAGTAAATGGAATTAATTAAGGATCTACATGAAATCTTGAAATGGGATAATACATGTTTCAATATCTGTCATGCTGTGTAGCATAGGAAGGGAACAATCACAGAGGTGGAGTTAGCACCCACAAGCAAGACACTTTCTCAGCTGTGCAGTTTGGGTGATGACTCGGTACTGCAGTTGGGTTTTCTGCTACTCTAAGACATGTCTGTGTAGAGAAGGGGGAAAAAAGGGGAAGACAAGAAGAGACAGTACTGAGGACAACATGCCACCTGCTGCCACTATCCACCATGTCCCATATGGTCCTATAGGGTGGAAGAGTGAGAGCATAAGGTGCACCCAGCCTTGTTCTGTAATAGCTTTAGGGAGGAATGCACTAACCTGGAGCTCTTAGTAATTTTCCAAAGCAAGATCACAGTCAAAACTTAAATGAAAAAATTGATTCCAATCTCTACTTCTTCCTTCAAGCTCCTGCTTTATTACTGCCATTCCTTGCTCTCCTTCCCCTCCTTTCTTCCCTTGAAATTTTATCATGCACCCTACATATGATTCTCTACCTCTCCAATTTCACAATATTCTTGGAAGGATATCTTGGATGTCTTCCTGTTATTAGGAAAAAAAACAAAAACCCCCAACCAAACCAACAAGAAAAAACCTCACTCCCAAGAAACCCCAGCAGGGCTCACTGGCTCTCACTGCACTGCTAAAGCGTTCTCCATTCCTGAAGGCAAGTGGTATGGCGAGTATGACAAATAATACACTTAAACTCTCTTCTCCCTCAGCACGGAGCGGTTGTGCCTCAATTGCCAGCTGGGGGAAGAGTTTTGGCATGGACTGTCCCCTGAGATGTACTCCAGATTTGTCTGGGAGAGAGCTCATCGGCAAGGGCCAAACCATACCAAGGACGTTTAAATAATTCATCAAGATGGAAAGCAAGACATTGGCACTTCAGTGCATGGTTTAGCCTTGTTTTATTTACTAGTACAGACATAGCTAGTCAATTTAAAACAAAAATTTAGCAGGGGTCTATAAATGATAGCAGTGGTGGTTAGTGGTTGCTAATATTCACTTTCATATAAAAGTTAGGTATATTTGCTGAGATGTTGGGATGGTTATCTCCAGTCTGACCAATATTTTAATTTGTCCTATTTATTTTCCTTTTTGACTATCTTAACTACTAATTTCCTTTTTATCTATTTAAGCCTGGATACTGGCAAGAGTACAAAGAAGATTCTCTGATATTCAAAAAGCTTTTACATTGCAGTGTTCATCCTTGTGAATTCTACAAATTGCTTAATCTTTAAAACAAGCATGCTTGTATCACAAGCTCTGTCAATAACTCCCTGTGTCTGTTACCTTGTCAAAATGTATTTCTTGTCTGTTTTAATAAACATAAATACAAGAAATCTGCAGTACCTGTGTAACCATTAGGGGTGGAAAAGTTTAGCTCAAAGGTTGCAACTAAAATCTTGAGTATCAAAAGTATTTGGTTAGATCTTTAATAACTATTTATTAAATAATTATGCCATTTTTATTAAACCAACACTGAAAAATGCAAATTTAAAAGTATTGAGAGGAAAATAATAAAGCTCAGAATCTGCGAAAGTGACATTCATTTCATGAACAATTCACAGAGAGGTAAAAAGGGAAAATAATCTAATACATTATTCATTCTTAACGGTAACTGTAACAGCTGATAATCATCTTAGGTGACAAAACTGCTTGGCTGATTTGCTCCTCTTTGAGTGTGAAATATTTTTCTACCTTTAAAAACTTTTAGTATATTTGTAAAATAACTGTTCACCCCATATACATTATAATTAATATTTAATTATGTGAGTGTCTGTATATATACACATACATATAAATTAAAGATCCCTACCATGCAGGCAAAGAAGTAAAACTAATGGCAGGGAATGATGGCAGAAAACAATAGGAGACAATGTGACTAACATCTAATTCTAAATTTCAGAGTGATTTTAATCTGAGTAAAAGTAGCTCCTTAATATTTCAACAATACACCTTCAGCACTCTGTAAGCACTAGGATTTTGTTGCTGATGCAAACAGATTTGCCCAGAAGTGACCATCAGCACTAAGTTCAGATGAACACCACTCTGCAGAAGGAGACCCTCTATGGTGCATCCTACAGAGACTGTGCAAGAGAGGAGGAAGAAGATTCGTCTATCTTATTTGCTAAACTTGATACTAACTGTGGCTCGGTACTTACCATGTCCAGGCACCGGCTTATTCTCACGTGTATCCACTAGCAGGGTGATTCTAAAGTGACAGTTTTATTATCTATCTTTTGGGTGCCTAAATTATATAGCTAATCTCCCATCTTTCCTACAAAAACAACAGGGAAATGAGGTCCTCTAGAGGGCAACTCTGAGTGCTTAACTCATTCCTTTTCTGTATTACTTTCCTGTCTAGAACCCATACAGGACCCCAGGGATCCTAGCCTGAAATCAGGCACCCTACATAGATTAATGGGAATATATACAAATATCACATTTCTCTCCCCATTCCTTGTATGTATTAGCTGGCGTTTCTCCTTTATTATTTATTTTCACTTTATAACAAGAGGCAATCAGTGCTGAAGACAATAAGAAGGGCATTTTTTTTTATTTGGAACCTCTCACTAAAAATCTTTCCTGAAAGTAGTGATTGTCTCCCGTGCGTATCAGGTCCAGGACTTAATACTCTTTGAAGTTTCTCAGAGAAACTGACAGGAGCAAAAACTGCACCATTTTCCATTTCCCTTTCAGAGGCATGTTTGGAAACCTTGAAGAAGAAAAAACATTATCATTTAACTGGAGCTGATTTGACCTGTGTCAGCTGAATCCCTGCCACTGACCTTTCCTTCTGTATTCAAGTATTTTAAAACAGAAGTGAGGTCGAACTCACCACTACAAGTAAAATATCTCAAAGTCCTATTTTTAATTCTCTTTCTCCCAGGGAAGATCAACACTGAAGTAACTTTTACCTGGCCAATGCCAACTCTAATCCATCCGAATCTCCTTCTGTAATGATGTAAGGGTTTGAACAAAGCTCATCAGAAGAAGCTGACTGGGCTTTATTGACTTTACATACTGTTTCAAGAAATTCTTCAGGAAAAGGAAGTCAACAACCGAAGTTTAGCATTTTTTTTGCTGCGTGGCAAGGTATACTATGAACAGTGTCAGATAATCTAAACATATCTCTTACCTGTGTGCTTATAAGGACAGTGTCCTCAGTGATTTGCTCACATAAAAGTATATGCTAGAAAATGAAGACTTGGGGACTGAAAAAATTTAGGGATGGATTACTTTTGTATTATGAAAATATTCAAATTGCCAAATGACTGTGACTCAGGGGAAATGGCAACACCATACTCCTTATCAGAACAAATGTTTCTACTATGAAGATTGAGTTAAGTATCAAACCCGCCACTATTTAAAAGGCCACTGAAATTAACTGAGTTATACACCTGTGAACTGGATCAGGGACAACGTCCAGTAATGATTTTCTAATTATACATCTCCAGATGGTTGACCGTATATAGGATTTTCTGCATGGGGACCTTAAAACACAAAACAGGCATATGGAGTGGTTTTAAAACTAAATGGATCCATTCAAAATGTAAATCTTCCTTAAGATGTCTAACAGAAAAATGCCTCTCTATTGGCACCTTTTGGAAAATTATATTTAGATGTTTGTCTCTCAGAGTATGTCCTTCAGACACCCAGAGAATTGCATTTGCACAGTTTGTGCTGCAGTTATGTAAATTCATCTTATTACCACTTGTTGAATATTAGCTGCGTATCCTTACAAGCATTTCCTAGCTCAATTACCATGTGAATTACCATGAAATAAGAGTTTTTCAATGACAATAGCATAGCACTGTGTGCGTGTGTTATTTTCAGTCTTTCCCCTTCCTCTGTAGCACTTCAGAATATACTTGGAGCATATTTAGACCTTAAAATGAAACATCCTAATTATGGCAACAATTACGGCAAATTTACATAATTACAATGCTGACCTAATATGGCACGCACCAAAATAGTTAGTGACATGCTGCTAAACCTCCTTGAGAAGTACTGTTCAGGCTTGTTACCAAAGAAAATATTTGGTTGCAATGGAAGGCAGGTCAGATGCTGTCAGGAGTATAGCAGGAGGTAAACAAAATGAAAGGAAAGACTGTGGAATCAGCATTTAAAAGTGACAGCATGAATCAGATGCTTACAGATCTCCTCACCGAGCAGTTTTGTGTGTTTTTGACACTGTGCACAGCTGCAGCCGTGCTTTGCTGTCTGTGAATTATACCTTGCATCGCAGGGAGGTGTAAAGGGGAGGGAGCAGGTTTCACAGCCCTCCATTGATTAAGCTCCTTGTTTTGTGCCCTTTAGGTCTCAGGAGGAAGTTCTGCTGTGCTCCCCCATTTCGCACTATAAATTAGTTCCAGATAGTAGCGTGTCTTGTGCCTCATCATAGGAAGGTGCCCAGCTGCCAGCTGACCGTTGCGCAGTGGCTCGGAAGCACCGAGGTGCCAGCCCAGTCCTGGATGGAAGGATTTTTCACCTTGCCAGGAACGTGTAATTCTCATTGACAGTAAAACCATCAAATCCGTCTGTTACAGAGTGGAAACTTATATTTATCTGACATCTGTCCAAAGGGCATCAGAAAACGCTGTTTGTTGGACATTAAGGCTGGTAATCAGAAGATCCCATCCAGTAATGATTTATTTTCGTTTACTGACTATACTTCATTAGCAAAAAACGTTAAAAAAAATCATTTTACTGTAGTATAAATACAGCAGATGGCTTGTCGGCTCTGCCCTCAGTTCTCAAGATGTGGCTTTGCTAATGCTGATAAAAGGCTAAACCCTTTGCCATATGATTTCCTTGTTTCTATACAAAGGGGCTGACTGCCTTGCACAGAAAAGAAATTGAAGTTAGCAACACTTGAGCATGCCAGTTCCTGAAGGACACTCCTGCTCGCAGCAGTGCTGTTGAAATGGAGGGTCACAGATTCCTGAGATTTTAAAGAACCATTTCTGAAGCTGAGGTGAAAAGTGGCCAACTAAGACAAGCCTGTTCACAGCAGGCTCGAGTTTCATCTGAAAGGCTCTGCACTGCTGCCAGGAAAACAATGGGGGTCTGGAAACATCTGGACACCACTGGTTTCAAGTCCAGTTCAGAGTTCAGGCCATCTCTTACTCCATCCCTGAACTCAGCATAATCCTCTTCAGACCCTTAATTTTAATTTCCAGGAGTTTGCTGGTACTGGTATATTCAGTAAGAACTTGACAAAATAGCTTTTTTCCCCTTAACATACTGGCATAAGGAGAGTATAGTCACCTCCTTTACAAACTACCTCCAACAGACCAGTAAGAGGTAGGTTCTGGCACCCACAGAGGCGGTTCTGGCACCCACTGCGCTGAGCTTTCATATCACCAACTTCACAGGACCCTCCCTTCTAAACTCTTCCCCATTTTCCTTACAACATTGCTATATGCACGTACACACTTGCTCCCGAAATTAGGAAAGCTTAAGTATGTTTGTCACTCTTTTTTTCTTATCCTGCCTTTATCATGGGACATATCGGGTAAACAGGTACCTTTATGTGAAGTTTTGAGGCTAAATACTTTCCCCCTAAATACGAGGGTATTTGAACATTCCAGATTTTGCCTGAATTTTGCTCAGGAGCCAAGACCACTGGCTAAATTGCCTATCTCAAATTCTCTTTCTTCTGAAAATGAATTTTTCAGCCCTTGACATTCCGATGAAAGCTTCATGTTTTCAGCTTGCCATTCTGAAGCAAGATGAAAATAATTTCACAATTTCAAAATTTCCAGAAAAATGGATATTCTATTTTCAGCACAGCTCCAGTTTGAACCTTATTTTCCATTGCTGACAATAAATTTTCTGTTGTGCCACCTCCCTCAAGTCATAATTCAGTCGCAGTTTGGAAACTGTAATGTTTGTCTAAGAGCGACGTGATGGGAGACATTGTGAGCATACTGAAGGGGCACGTGCTCTGAAGTCAGTGTTGTACGCTGCAAGCTCTGAGCAAAAAATTGGCCTGTCTTACACTAACAGGCCAACAGTTGCTTAATGTATACTATGAAACCACATTGGTAAGTCTAAACTTTTTACAAATTGCTTATAAATTGAACTTTTAGATAAACTATGACTTAAACCGTTACCAAACACATCATTTGATCATCTAGAAAACAATAATACTGCAGACAGAAACTTTATGACTTCCTGTAGGAAGGCAGCAGCTGAGAGCAAATCATTTAAAAGAAAGATCGCCTTTTTACTTGAGTGTTTCCAGAGATAAAAAGGTACAAGAAACAGTGCAAAATATATGTGATGACCTGTGTGTGGTATAAATGCTATATATATTCTTCCTGTTGAAATCAGTGCTGAAGATTTTGATGAATTTTCATAGTGCAGGTACTCAGATTACCCAGGAAAATAATCTCTAACCACAGGATTTAATCCAATTTCAAAATTTCAAGCATCATTATATTTTCAGACTTTAGGTGTATAGGCAAGACCTGGAAACATAAGTTTCTTTTTGCACAGTTCAGGTTTTACTGAAAGAATTACCTTTCTGATAATTTGCTTCTGCTAACAAACAAAACAAGACAAAACCAAAACCAAAACCAAAACTGCTCATTGACAGCAGTTTTAAAAGAAATCATTTTTTTTTTCTCCAGAAGAATGCAAGTACAATATTTCAGTGTTTATTTTTCCAGGCAAAAATCTCCCCAAAACTTCCCCCAAAATTTTTGAAAACAAGTGATTAGCTTTTCGTAATGCGTCAGTGTATAATACTTACTATTTCTGAGAAAGCAGCACAAAATAGTAGCATTTCTGATGGTGATACTAATTGTACAATGATAATCGTTTACATCCGTGAAAGAAACCCCAGTCCAAAGGACACAAAGAACAGAAGCCCTTAGTAGGCCCTTAAGATCATAGTTACAAGTTCTGTTTCAGAATTTGAGTATCCCAAGACTTCTCTCACTTACTTTATTTTTTGCCTCTCTACTTTCTGCTACAGACTAAGACGAATTTCTTTACACTTCAGATCTAAATCTCAAGAGATGCTGAATCCCTACCATTCGCTGCACTCACTGAGAGCTGTGGACACCTGAAGTCACTCATGAACTATCTGTTACAGAAGAAAAACTGACATAAATTTAATACAAAACTAACTTTCAGATTTCTTGTGGATCCTGGAGAAGAAGTCTGTGAAGGATGACCACACCGGTTTAAGAAGACACATATACACCTTAAGAAGGGGAGGATGCTGACTCCCTCTTTGAGTGGAGTCACCTCCATATTCCAGAAGATAGACTGTGCTTTTTTTACATGGATGTTCTTGGCAACACATCAATGTACCCTTGTACAATATACCCAAATCTTCATCCAGACATGTGAACAGAAAAAATGAATTAGATTTTATTTCTTATGCAGTGAAGCAGCTACAGCTAAAAAAAGTCATTAATCCAAAATTAAATGCAACTGAGTAAATAACATTCCTATTCTCTCTTCTTCCAAGGAAAGAGTGCGTCCTATAATAACCTGTGTCTCAGATAAATGAATGCATTGAAGCTCTTAACTACTCTTTGATGGACTACAAATGGACACAATGCAGGACAATATTTGAACAGTAATGATTTGTCCTTTTTTTCTTCAAGTGTAAGATGATTGCAAAGGCTTCAGGACCATAGATTAAATAGCTAAAGGGGTCATGAATCTTAATAGCGTATAAATCAGAGAGATCTGCAACTTACATGCTCTGACTGGAATGTGTATGGAATGTATAAATATTAATAGGTCTGGCAAGGGCTCAGCAGACAAGCTGTCTAAAATTTCACAGTGGGATGACCGGAGATTGAGGCTGCTGTGTACAGATCAGCTGAGAAGCTCCTACCTGAAAATGAACTGTCAGCATGTGTGTAAATACTGCTTTCCTGAAGTGATATTCAATATTCTGAGCTGCTCTGGTTCATAGGCACTGTATGCAGTGGTGTCTAACACCACAAGGTTATTTAATATGATGAACATGCACATGGTCGGAGTACCAGCGCTAGGGAAAGGAAGAATATTGTGCCACGTGTCTGAAGCTTGCTCTGATGATTGTTCTGCTAAGACAACTTTCTTGCAGGCATCATCATGAACGTCATTGCTGTGACTGCATTAGAACAGAAAACCAAAAATCTGAGATATAGTTTAGACAAATAAATGACAGAAGTAAAATTGTTCACCCGTATTTAGATTTGGCTGGTGTTACGGATGCACTTATGGGCAATACTTACAAAGATGTGTTATGTCTTGATTCTGATGACACAAATAGAAACTAGGGCCTTTACTGGCATAAAACAAAATATTTTTTTGAGGTTTTCTCATTTCCATACAACACAGATTTCCACTTTGTCATTAAAATTACTTTATTTCTACTGAAATGATTTTCTACTTCATGGCTGTACATTGCTGTGTACAAGTCTGCATGAAAGTCATTGAAGCTGTACGTGAGAGTGAGGGTAGGGTCCAAAAATACATGGAGCAGGAATACAATTCTTAACTACATTAGGATCCGTAAGATGTATTATTTTAATTTTTCAAGTTTCTTACTCTGAAGTGTGTGGAATATATACCATCCATAACCACCTGCTCCCAGTTTCCAGGTAGTCTGATAGCATCTGTCCTTGTCCCCTCCATAGGCCCTGTGTACCTCCCACATTCTTCTCTTTCCCAGGGACTTTCATGAGCCCATGCCCTCTGTGGAGTAAGGACACAACATTCCCACCACTCCTGTGAAATTAAAGTTCTGTATAAAAAGCATCAGCCATAACAAGTGGAGGATATAGATTTAACTAATCAAATGAGAACAATTAATTTGTCTTGAGCTTTTTCACCACTAGAAAACAAACCAGGAAAAGCTGATATATTTCTCCAAAATGTAATTTTGTCAAAACAGCATCTTCTGACTGAAAAACTCCGTGATGAGTTTCCATCTGCCTAGTACGAACTGTGGTTTTCTGTCAGCTTTCCTGTCTGCAACAGCCTTACAACTAAAAGGACCAAGTTCTATTTACTTCATTCCCGGTAGGACACGGTGGTAAACAGGGGTTATCCATGCCGCAAAAACAGCACTGGCATAACATGAGCAAATAATGTTGCACCTCACTAAATGCAGATTATAGCACTTAAACTGTGTATCTCCAGTCAAAGGCTTTGCATCAGGACACTTTTGATTCTTCAGGCAAGTACTAGTACTGATCATTCAGTAATCTGAAAGTACTCATATCACCTCTCTAGGCAAGCACTACCTCATAAATACCTCATAAAACAGTTGTTTTCTATTTGATCAAGCATAATAAAGCAAACTTCTCTGAGCACTTCTGTGGGGGCCGCGGCACACTTCCTTTTTTATAAAGTGAAGAGATGGCATTTTCATTCTAAAATTTATGAAAAGAAAATAGGACACATTCTGGATAACCAAGCAAACACCAGAACTGCTACTCGTCTCTTGGATTCTTTTCTCAGGCAACAGGAAAACCAAACATTTTACTTTCTCAATACATTCACATGCTCTCTGAAGTTTCTTTGTGTTGAGAGAACTTTTCATAAAATGCCATAATTATTTTAAAACTGGCAGGTGATCCTGGGAGGTAACGTTTAAACAGCTTTATGATCAAAACCGAGAATTGTAGTAGCCATCATTTGCACTGTGTGCTGACACGGCTCCACAGAGTGGATAGTTCTCAAGGGAAGGATGCTCATATGGCATCTGCTATTCTCCTTGCTATTGCCCATTGGTTTTTCAGTCTTCCCTTTTGTCATTAGCTTTTCACACTTATTTCTCATTACCTCCAGCTCTCCAAGCCTCCGCCTTACTCCTTTCTGTTTCCTGCTCCATTCTGGTGGGGTTTATTTCATGATGTCAAGTTCTTGTCTACTCTCACAGGTAGAGAACAAAAGTGGCACCTACTTTCATTGTTGCCAAATTGCCTTGGTCCAACTAAGAATAATGGCATTTCCATTGTGGTCAGTCTCTCTGAGGTTACAAATAGGTAAAGGAAAAATGGCAGCCAGTGATTTCAGTCTTAACAATTGGAAATTCAGACAAAATAGTCGGAAACTGTGCTGAGTTACTGAATGAAGGCAAAAGTCTTTTAGACATGAAAAAGTCAAGGGTAAATTGCATGAGAAAAGTGCTGAATTCAAAAGTTTCTGAAATAAATTGATTACTTTTCAAGCCACAGTAGGAATCTTCACAGACAGCAAACAGGGATGCTCCATTAATGAAAAGATAAACAAGAACCACACAGGGAGTCTTGCAAGTGCTGTGAAAGACTTTTTATTTTGAATGTACAAAATATGAGATGAGGTACGGTGAGGTCATAGAAGAGGGTGAGTAGAATAGAATAGAATAGAATAGAATAGAATAGAAT
>VWZZ01000054.1:72391-101062 GCA_013399095.1 Psophia crepitans
ACTCGAGGTGCGGCCTCACCAGGGCTGAGTACAGGGGGACAATCACCTCCCTGCTCCTGCTGGCTACACTCTTCCTGATACAGGCCAGGATGCCGTTGGCCTTCTTGGCCACCTGGGCATACTGCCGGCTCATGTCCCGGCGAGCATCAATCAACAAGTACTGTCACCACTTCAGTCTAGTGGCATTATGTTTCTAAAAGCACGAAGTAAAACTCTTACTCCCAAGAAGTCACGGTGGACACAAGCAGTCAGTCTAGATGCTCTTAGTGTTAGAGCTAATCCTAATTTCTATGACTGGAAATGTTATGATTCTATTCCTTTCATTATTCTGTCACTTTTGCTTCTAAAAATTTTTCATGACCCAGATCTTGTTTTGCAAATACTTTTGCTTTCTTTATCTCTTTTTTTTTAAGTCTAACATTTCATTCCTGAGAAGTATTAACATGTTATTTTTGCCAGCTATTGAGAAAGAAGATCTGTCAAGGGACAACTGAATGCATTTTAAAGTAACTCTGAAAGATATATGCAAATGTCAATATGCCTAGATTTGTTTGTTGTTGGAGGTTTTGTGGTTTTTTAAGGTGTTAAAAATTCAGACTTAAATTGATATTAAAAAAAATGTTTACTGAACCCTCCAATGGGCACTTATTTGTGTAGATAATGACTTTATTCTTCTGTATGCACTCTTACAAGGTTATTCTTAAGACTCTTCTTAAATTAACACGTCAAGCACTTTCATCTCAAAATATCTTAATCTTCAAATTGAATAAATTTAATGAATCAAGAATTCATGGATCACCTGGTGAAATAAAATTCAAAGAATGAAAAAATCAAGAAAGAACACAATTGTGTTTTCATTTTAGAAATTTTCTTTTTTCAGTGTGTGAAGATAACGTTATTTACAGTTCATTCTGATTAAAAGACATAGGTTATTGTAATAAAGTCTTCACAGTAGAATCTTCACGGAAATGAATGAAAAAACAATGTCATAAATATTTAAAGTATTCAATTTTCCACTGTTAAATAAAATATATATTTTTAATTTTTTTGAGACTTCTCTTTTAGCATTATGTGAGAGTTCCACTTAACTAGTTTTTCTTCAGCTTTTAGTAATTTCTTTAAGGTAATTGTGGGTAATATGTTAGTACTGGTCCAAAGTTTTCCTTTATTCTTTTGTGGCATAGAAAAGGAAGGGAATAGACAGTCTCCAGTCATGTGGCCAGTGATCTCCATGATGGGGATTCTTATTTGACTAATGGTTGTTCAGTTCATGTACTGTTCTCTATTTCAGAGAAAAGAAAGCTCCATTATCTTCTACTTAGCAGAGAGTAAACACTTCTGCACGCACAGATTTGTTGTATTTTTATAATAGGAGAAAAGAGGTAGGAAGAAGACACACTGATTATCCCTGAATGTGCTAAATCAGGTAGACTTAGTACCTCATGATTGACAACATCTTTCAACCCCTCATTACCAAATCTCTTTAAATCTATTCAATTAAGTATACACCTTCTATTTTTTTGTTTAACACTGGTAGATCTGACCTGATCAGATCAATAGCATACCTCCATTTGTTGAGGGGAAACTGTTTTGGAACACCAGGTTTTGAAATAATGGATTAGCTGCAGGGTAGTTATCTGATGCTCTGAATTAAGACAAGCCACAGGCCAAACCTTCATAATTCTCAACCGTTCAGGTTTAATATGGTAACTGAGGACTCATTTTATATTTCAGTTTTGAAGTACATATAAAGGAAGTCTTGTGAATTCGACTACACTTGCAAACACACGGGACGCAGTGACGGGAATGTTATGCTGACAGTATCTTTGGTGTTATGACTTTTGTGTCAGTCTAACAGAGAGATTAATGAAGTTTCCATGATTCAAGTTTGAAATGCAACACGAAAAGCACTAAAATTTCTAACATCATTAATTGTGAACTTAGATCTCCAGTGCAGGTTGGTGCCCAATCTTAATGATGTACGAATCTAATGCAATTCTTCCTCTCCAAACAATCACCTTTTCAACACTTTTCTAATTAAAATGAAGAGTACCACTTGAGTACCGTTTAAATTTCACCAATATTTATTTGTAGTAAACACAATTTCACAAAGTTGTTTCCAGTGGCTGGAAATTGATTTGATTTTTGTATTCCAGAGTTGTTCTATATCAAAGTATTGTGTTTGTAACAGCGTGTCTGTTTTCAATGTCTATTTAGATTAATTTATTTCTACTAATTACTGATTACCTATCAATAGGCTTAAGAAGAAGCACGCCTTTGGAACCATCCTGTCAATAAGGAAAAAATATCTTGTTAAAAGTGTCCCACCCTCGGAAGACTCAATAATTTACACTGAAAACTGAAGTCAAATGCAAATTATAATATGTAGTCCAAGTCATAACAGAGAGACAGGATTTTCTTTTGTTCGAGTGAATGGGTAATAATGACAAGAAACTTATTGTGTTGTAACAAAGAGGGATTTTTTTTTGTTGTGATGAGGAAGAGTGCTTCAGAATTAAAGATCCAGCATTTCATTTGCTCACAAAGCTCCTCTGCACAAATATACTTTGCTAATCCCTAGGTTCTGAACGAATCTTTTCCCCAACTACCAGAAATCATTAGACAGATAAAAATCTTTTCCCACCCTTATTTTATTAACTGCAATGACATTTGTTTAAATATAAAATGATGGGATGCAATAGTCAACCAAAAAGCTCGGCTTGAACTAGCCCAAAGGAAACAGCTAAATTTAATTAGAAATCTTCCTGTGCATAAAGCGGATCAAGGTAGTGGATAATTTTTCTTTAGAAAATACCATGTCCTATCAGTACTAAGAAAGAAAGAGAAGTGTGTAAGTTTATAATCTATATCCCATTGAGTAACTCTAGGTGCTTCAGAATGAGAAGCAGTAAGAGTTTTCAAGCCTCTTCACAATAACAATAGTCTGAGTCAACATAATAAAACTACTGGAAATCTCTGATACATACTTTAAAAAGGAAAAGGACAATCAATTACCTCAGTTGTCTTCTTTATAACAACAGCTATAGAGAAGCATTACTGTTCTTAAGAACACAAAGCCTGTATGTGTGTGCCTTGCCCTCACAGTTGTTCTCCCTACTAGATGTACACGAACTGCAGACGGATGTTAATAATTAAAAGTGAGTGCACACAATGCCGGCAAGCAGGCGCAGGAATTGTACATCAGAGACAGGCCTGTTCTGCACACTGCAGCGCTGTGGTTTAAGCCTCTCTGGCAGCTAAGCATGATGCAGCCGCTCCCTCACTCCTTCTCCCCACCTGCCCCCGGTGCAATGGGGAGAAGAATTGGAACAAAAAGGTACAACTCGTGGGTGGGGATAAGGACAGTTTACTGGGACAGCAAAGGGAGAGGAAAATAAAAACAACAGTGCTAATAAGAGAATATACGAAGCAGGTGATACACAGTGCAGGTCTCTCAGCACCCTTGACCTGATACCCAGCCCCTCCCCAGCACAACTCCTCCTCCCCAGCCAGCTCCCCCCTTACAAACTGAGCGTGACCTCATGGTATGGAATACCCCTTTCACTAGTTTGGATCACCGATCCTGGCTGTGTCCCCTCCCAGCTTCTTGTGAAAATTAACTCTATCCCAGAAGAAAACCAGGGCACAGAGTCATTGCTGTGTGCCCCAAGGTCATCGCACATGCACTTCATTTATTTAGAGTGTAATTCAATGTAAGGAGATTAAGTAGTTTTTTGGTTTGTTTTTTTTTTTTTTTTTTGTGTAGAGTGTTATTAATTTAGACACCAAGGAACTGACTGTATTTGTGATAAACACATATATGTGGGAATAAGATTATTTAGCCGTAGTTGCTAGCAGTGCACAGAATGTACTAGACACTGTACAGAGCTTGACTAAACACTATTACCTTTCCTGAAAAGAAATCATAATAGCAAGAAAAACCAAATAAACATTAAGAATCACAACTGTTTCCAGAAAGAATTGACACTGCTCAGTAAATGCTAATGAAGTTAGTAATAGAACCTGTGATAGTTTACTGTGATAGTTTACTGTGCTTGACTTTCGTATCTCCAAGAGTAATGATCTGAATTGTTCTCTGGTAGAGTGTTTGGGAGGAAGCATTGCAGAGATGTTAAAGTTCGCTCGAAATGTACAATGACTTTTATCATGAAACTGGGCTAATAGGTGAGTTTCTAGTGTGAGCAAATAGCCTGTAAACATGAGCATAGTGTGTGTAATAAAGTATGGTACTTAGATCCCCAGACTAAACCAAACAACATGGGATAGGAATCAGAAGTTGTACCCTGATGCAATGATATGACCAAATCTCTGCTGACATATGCAGTGAAATATCACATCATGAGTCCAGTAATGTGTGCTGTTCTCGGTATATGAACTGTCTGCAGGGACTGGACTCTATGCAGTCCTTTCTGGGTCTTCTACTTCAGAGTTCTTTTGAAGTTCAACAAGGCCAAGTGTAAGGTCCTACACATGGGTTGGAGCAATCCCAAGCGCAAATATAGTCTATAGACTGGGTGAAGAATGGAGTGAGAAGAGCCCTGAAAAGAAGGACTTGAGGGTGTTGGTCGATGAAAAGCTCAACACGACCAAACAATGTGCTTTTGCAGCCCAGAAAGCCAACCATATCCTGGGGTGCATACAAAGAAGTAAGGCCAGCAGGTTGAGGGAGGTGATTCTATCCCCCTACTTCACTCTTGTGAGAACCCATCTGGAGTACTGTGTCCTGCTCTGAGGTCCCCAGTATAAGGACATGAAACTGTTGGAGCAAGTCCAGAGGAGGGCCATGAAGACAATCAGAGGGCTGGAGCACCTCTCCTATGAAGACAGGCTGAGAGAGTTGGGGTTGTTCAGCGTAGAGAAGAGAGGGCTCCGAGGAGAGTTTATAGCAGCCTTCTAGTACCTGAAGGGAATTTACAAGAAATCTGGAGGGGGACATGTATGTTTACAAGGACATGTAGTGATAGGACAAGGGGTAATGGGTTTAAACTGAAAGAGGGGAAAGGTAGATTAGATATCAGCAAGAAATTCCTGACTGTGAGGGTGGTGAGGCACTGGAACAGGTTGCCCAGAGAAGCTGTGGAGGCCCCATCCCTGGCAGTGTTCAAGGCCAGGTTAGATGGGGCTTTGGGCAATCTGGTCTAGTGTAGGGTGTCCCTGCCTATGGCAGGGGCATTGGAACTAGATGAACTTCAAGATCCCTTCCAACCCAAACCATTCTATGATTCTATGATTTTTCACAGGGCATTGTGCTTTGCTTTGTAATCACATCTTTAGACTAACAGCAGGCTGATGTGACACTCAAAAACATGCCTTGTTTTCATGAAGACAGCAGATCAGGAATTTGGGATTTCGATACTTCCAACCTTCAGAAGCTTGTTTGTTAAAGCAAAAATAGCCACAAGCATAACAAGATCTGTCAGATTCACCATGTCTCTGGCTTGAATATTTCCAGTCTTTGTAAACCCTCACCCAAACATCTAAAGTAGAGAGGTAATTGTGACTTGTAGTTAGTTTTTTCTCTTTCAACAGCACAAGAGATAATCCATACTGTGCTGGGAGATTAAACCTCTTTGACTAATTTAAATTTGCTGGTAGTTGTGTTCCTCGAGTAATTATTTGGCATTTCTCTGAATGTACACATCTTTCTTTTGCTTCCTTGTTGGGAGAGTACCTACACTCCTTCCTAAATCATTATACTTACCAGGTCATCTTTCCTCCTCAGCTTCTCTCTTCACAATTTCAGCACATCTTGTTTTATAAAGAGTTCAGAGCTCTTCATAAATTCTGTAACCCCTGTGCTTTTTGAAAAATCTTCTGGTTCATGTAAGGATATTTTGAACCATGTGTATGACCAAGTAACAGTTCATGGATTGTGTAAGGGTACTTTAATGGTAGCAAATGCCACCATTAGCAATTGCTGATTGTTATGGTTGCAATTTATACACTACACCAACTTTTCTCCAATCCTTGATTATGAATAAAATAGTCAACTCTTTTTCTAGGTATCAGTCATTTAACTCTTCTTGCAACAGGCTAGCAGTCTCTGCTTGGATCATGTTTGTTTCCAATATAACCTAAGCCTGAGACATTCTTAACCAAGCTCCACTTGGAACCAAATAATCACATGGAGACTGGCACCTTTCCACAGGAGGGGGAAAAAAAAAAGGACTAACAATTCTCTGGCTCACAAAGTCAATGTTTTCCAACATTTTGCCACAAACAGATCTTCGTCAAAGCTTAAATTGCACTGAAAGTAAAGGCAGAGAGTTCCCAGGTGAGGCAAGTACACCCATACTTACTTTTTTTACCCTAGATATTTTAGTTTAGAGTTCATACAGGTTTGCATTTAGAGGGATGGAATATTACTCTGAAATGAGACTATGAAATTCTTTTGTAGGATTCTCCTGTGAAAAAGGTATTTTGTGATGAGATTTATTCTTGCAAATTAGAATGGCATTAGAGAATAAGCTTTCAGAGGCATCTTCTGGAGCACATGGATCTTCTGGGTACAGTGAGTCTGTACGAGGAAGACTAACACAGGTAACATCATACTTGCTCAAAGGCTTGCCTACAAGTCAAGAAAGCTGCCGGAGGCTGTTTTAGGAATATTCTACTTTTAAGACTAATCCGTGAGCTTCCCCAGTAACTCATAGACAAGTGTACAGCTTGGATTGCTGTTTGTAGCAATGAAGTTTTGCTGAAATTCAAAATACTAGAAATAAAAATGTTTTTCTTTACACCAAGTTACTTAGATATGTGAAGCAAGGAGTGGCTTGGTGCACATTTTACTATGCTTTGGTAAACATGATGCTATAAAGGAATATAGTAAATCACCTTCAGTGAATAAATAAAAATCCTTTTTAAAGTTCCTTGGTAAATCATATGGTGAAAATTCAGGTATTAATCAGAAAGAACTCATCTTTGAAATATTAAGTATTTTCTCTATGAATTTTTATTTTTGGCCCTCAAATGCCATTTGAATCAAGCAGAAGAATTTTAAAAATTGAGGAGTAAAGCCTTGGAGTTGGTTGATTGAAACGGGCACAGCTCTGTTAAAGGCAAAGGAGCATGCTAATTCATGCAAACTCAGAATATGAACCATTACCTTTGAGTAAGGAGTTTATATTGTGTCAAGATGATCAAACAACATGAGACAGAGATTTGACTTGGAGCACAGAGCTGTTTGATAAAATTCAGAAGTTACGTATTAAGTGCTTTAAGTTAGATCTCCTTTGACTGTGTAACAGCGAGTGATTGACGTTAAAGTGATTTTGTGTTTTTCAGGGGGCTACACGAAAGACCAAGATGATAACTTCTCTCTCCTTTTCCTTTGAATTTCAACAGAATGATTGGATGGAGATGAGGAGAAAATTCTTCTCTGAAAGGGTGATCGGGCATTGGAACGGGTTGCCCAGGGAGGTGGTGGAGTCACCATCCCTGAGGGTGTTTAAGGAAAGGTTAGATGTGGTACTTAGGGACGTGGTCTAGTGGGTAATAGGTGGTGGGGGGATGGTTGGACTAGATGATCCTTGAGGTCACTTCCAACCTTAATGATTCTATTCTATTCTATTTTTCTTTGTCCCGAGGAGAGAGCGATCTGTTGTGCTAACTACATCAATTAAATTACCATTTACTCGGTGTTAATGGAAGAGAGTACAGATTGCAAGAGGTGATGCTAAGAGGGAATGATAGCCCTCCTTAGCTGCCTGCAGCACACCAACCTGTCCAGTGCAAATCAAAACTACACCAGGTCACAATAACAGCGTATTATCTCCATTCTGCCCTTGTGTACATGACTACAGAAAGCATAACACAGGTACACTGACCACAGCCTCTTTTATACCGCAAAAACAGATGTAGAAGAGCAGTGTAAGCTTTTCTATTTCTGCAGACTCCTGATTCCGAGCGTCTTTCAAGTCACATTGTTAACATCAGCCTCTGCACAACCTGTCTGTTAACAAATGTTCGCTCCATTCTTTCTTTCTTTTTTTTTTTTTTGCTAATTCTTCCACCTGTGCCTGTTTTTCCTGGAAAAAGGATAGAAGACCTAAAATGGCCATAGCTCCTGCTCCCTATAGGCATAAGCCCATGTAATACTTGCTCCCCACAACTAATGAGTGCAAGATCCGTATCCTGTCTTCACTTACATCGACATCTGGGTCTTTCACATAGAAAGAAAATGATCTTCATACAAAAGGTCTTCTTCTGGTGTGTACACAGCCACTGTCCCCTGTATCTTTTCTAAAAATTTTGGTTTTGACTACTCTGCTCTCCTGAGCCAAAAATGATTTTAAGTTACCCCAGTTTAAAAAATCAAACACATCATAAATATAAAGATCTAGCATGATTTGTGTTATAGCCTGTGATTGCTCTTTGTTTTGTGTGTCAAATGTAGCACTGTCTGAAGGGAGGAAGACTGGAGGATGTTGCCTGGGTATGAGTGCAAGGGTCAGTGTATTTATTTACTTACATCCAAGTGAAAAAATGGATTTGTCCTGGAACTATCCATATTTATAACTTTTTCCATATTTATACGCTTACATACTTAAACCACTTTCACAGAAGTTCATAAGTGTTATATATGATTGCAAATATCTTCATCTCAGTAGATGTTCAACATGGGACTTCACTTTTGAATAAAATATAACTCACTACTGTTAGGAAACTGTCAGCTTCTATTGAAGTATTTTCAGCTTGCTCACATTCTTTTAAATGTGAGAGATTATATGGGGTCCTGCTAAGCACTGACAGGGCAGGCTGGGCTAGGCTGCTTCCCTCTTACAGAATCACAGGGTTTTTTCAACTGGCAGTTCTGCAGGATGATGTTTATGAGAACAAGAAAAAATGTGGTTTTTACATCAGTACTTAACCTTATGGTCATGCTTAGAGACCTGAATACTGACTGTCACAACTGATAGTGTTAATACCATCAGCAGTATAAAACATGTGAGTGACTTGGTTTCATATACATTCATTTACTTGTCACCTTCTCCTGCAGCCAGGGACTCCCCTGTTTTATCATGCTAGCTGCTGGATGTGTTCTTCTCCTCAATACTGCTCTCCTCTTTCTAGGCATACCAAGAAAGGAACTGCAACCTACTCCAGAAGGTCTCCAATCCATGCAATGAAAGATTAAGGCTGACGGACACACCAGCAAAGGTAGGAGATATGCCTGTTGCACATATCAACAGGCTTGTTGTAATTCTTATCTCAAACTGACTGTAACACTCTCTGCAGATCTAAACTGACTGTATGATGCTCTCTGTTATCTCCTGTTTCCTGAAGCCAGAACTAGACCAGAGACACTCTAAGGAATAACTTGCCATGGAAGGTTTCCAGTTAAACGACGTCTAGGGGGATGGTCTGGAAAAGAAGGAAGCAGGAGCAGGGGTACTGTTCCTTAAACTAAGTAAAAATAAAATAATATCAGTATGTCAGCAAAACATATTCGTTAAACTAGGATGTTCATAAAAGTATTTATTTTACATCAGTTTTTCCAAGCATGTTAAATGTCAAGTGGAAGTTTCTGTCTAGGGATTTGTTCTTTAAAAATGGCATACTAGTCACGCACAGGCAGCAGTGACATATGTAGTTTCTTTCTCTATCAAGGACCCAATCAATACAACACACTTGCAGTTTATGTATTTTTAAAGTTACTTTTTAAATGTTGTCTGTTTTAAAAGATTAATTACAATGATTTTTATGCTAAGGACAATTAAAAATCTGAATCTCGTTTTTAACACAAATAAAAATCTAGATATTTAATTTATGACAAGATAGAATTAAAAAACATTAAAAAAAGAAAACAGTCTTGATATTGCTGTGATCTCATGTAAAATTTCTTGCTCTGAGTAAATGAGGTTACAAGATTTAGTGGAGATGATCTAATGGCTCACTGGTACCGAGAAGGGCAGGCAGCCCATGTCCTACTCACTGCCTCGTTTTTCCTGTCCTACTCATTCCAGGCTTTACATTTATTTCTATATTCTCTTTCATGACAGATCTGACTCTCATCTGACCCATTATGAGCTGGTTCAGCTTGCAAAAGCGACAGAAAGAGAATTGAAAAAAAAATAAAAAAAGAGCTTCTGTAGAAAGTTAACTTAGATTATAATACTCACATTACAAAACTGTAAACTAAGGACTGGTATTAGATCAGAACTTTTATTTCTGCAACGATTTTGAGAACAAAAATATATTTCAAAAAAATTTATTTTTTTTTTTAATTTCCACCTGAATTTGACATCCTTATCAAATAGCAGAGCATCCACAAGCAGCTGTTAGTGGATGCAGTTACAGAGAGGTCCCAAAGCTAGTTATGATTAGTAATAGTAATGGCCAAGCAGCTCTCAGTTAACAGCAAAACAATTTTTGCTATATCCAGGATTAAATCACCTCTGATTAAGCCATCTGTGAAGCAGACCGTGAAGGATGAGATGCACTCTTCTTCAACATCAGCCATTTGAAAACTAGGAAACTCTTCTAAGCGAGTGATCCCCTCTCAACTGCATCAGGATGTAAGTTTTTCCAATTCAGAGTATTCCAAGATAAGTGTTTTTCAGAGATGTGAGGAAACATTCTCCCAACATGCCCTTTCCATTGTCTTGTAGGGAAAATGGAGATCCTCAATCAGGTAGAAAACCTCGCATGGAGACCAGAGGTCATATGGCAAATTAAAATAAGAGATGACTCAAAAAAAATGAGAGAACAATTGGAAACTATGTATGTAGAAGGAATAATTGGGTCAACCCATTTTAAATTAGTATTTAAAATAACAAAACCAAAAACCAACACTGAGATCAACACTGAGACAGCAGCGTTCTGATACTTCACTGATCTAGTTGCTCAATGCCATAATAAGAAGTGGAAGAAAACTGTTGAATTAAAATATTTTGCTGCTCTTAGGAAACTGTTATTTTAGTCAAAGCTATGTTCAAAAGCTGGCTGATCTTAATGGCTCTATTTACACAGCAATTATTGTGGAAGGATAAAGTCCTCTGCAAATGAATCCGGCTGATTATGGGGGATATCTACTTTATTATGATTGGAAAAAAGAAACAGTCTCTTCTCTGTATAAAAACTGAAAACGAATCAGTGTTCAATATAGATATATGGACTTGTACAGTTTTGTTATGTCTATTAAAACAAAATACTTTGGGGAAAAAAAAAGATTCTGAAAAATACAGATTTAACAATTTGTTCATAGTAGTAAAAATTGCAGTTTAAAATTTCCTTCACCAGCATAGATATATTTACAGGATATTCTATTTGATTATCTTTGAGCTAATTTAAAGAGAATAATTATTCTGTCCCTTTAGGGAAGAAAATGGGAGTGTTGAGAAAGATAGAGCTTTTCCTTCAAGAAAAAAGCAAGATAAATAAATAAATAATAATTTTAAAAAAAAAAGTAACGAAGAGAAACCAAATGCGTTGGTGCCAAATTTTACTTGGTTTTTCATTGCTATAGGAATACACACAGATGAAATTTTTTTCAGCCACTTTCCCGTCTGGCAAACTAGTACATCAGTTTCTGCTGTTTGAAGGCTTGAAGATGGCTGTGATCATAAGCTTGTGTTGTTGAAACTAGAATGAGTACTGTTGAAACAAAATGGTACTACTTCCAGAGAAGGGAAAAAGAGAGCTGCGAGAAGGAATAGATGTGAAGTGATGGGGAGGAAAGGATGAAGGGAGAAGATGAGAATTCACCTCTCAGTACCACCTTCTTCTTGCAAAGCCAGGAGTGCAGTGTGTTGCTAAGCAGGCTTGCTTTGTTCAGAACATCTTTTTCAAAGGGACCCAAGAGAAAGTAACAGGTTATTTCATTCACCAATTAACTGCAATTTCCAGCATCCTGATTTTTGTCTATTATTTTCTTTCTCCATTCTCCTCCTGTTTACTCAACATATTTCCAAACCTCCAGATGGTATTAATGCATTTTTTTTTTGTTTGTGCTAATTCAGTCCTCTCCCTTTTGTGCTTTTTCTAATAATCATAAAAAACCCACCCCAAAAGTACTCCAAACAATGCTATGTAATCTGAACAGAGTTTTCCTACTTTGGTTAATGGAGATAAAATAAGAGATAAACAAGTAATAGTAACTGGCAGAACTGCACATAATGCCTCTAAATGGACTTTTGTCTGCAAAGCACCTGTGTGAAGCATTCAGAAATAGATTACAAATCACAGTGATCTGCTAGTTTCGTGTTTATAACATGTCTGGCCAGATTTCCCCAGCTCAGTGACAGATTCTGACTTTTGATGCTGAAAACACCAGATCAAAACTTAGTTGAATTTTTTTCTGAACGCAAATAGTTGTATTTTTATTTTCTCCATCTGCCCTCTGCCATGCGTCCTAGCCCCAATAACATCATGTGAAGGACACCTCCGATCAGCAGCATTTGCTCCTTGACACATAAGTACTTTCACAGCTACAATAATTATTATTAGTTTAATTATTTAATTTAAATAATAGTTAATAACAATTTATTTAAAATTTAAATAAGTGTTAAAACAGATTTGCTACCCTGGCTTAGAATTTACCCTGAAAAAACACTTTTGTCAGAAATGCTAAGAACTATTAGTGCTGATGAAATGAAACACATGCAGCTTATATGTAAACAGACCACAATAAACCCTTCTGTTGCTATTCTTTCACCCTATATGAATGTGTACAGATGTTGCCCTATGGCTGTCCCGGCTCATTCTTTGTCACTCAGACTGTGTGTCCTGAACAACAGATTTTTTCAGCTCTCTTCAGGATCTTACTTGGTCAGACAGGTATGCTGGAGCCCCTTTTTCCTTCGTACTAAAAATATACTCATATTTTCCCAACTGCTGCCTAGAACTTGCTGGGTGATATTTTTTCCTCAACTCAGTAGGTTCTCCATGAAGTATTTCGTTTTTATTATTCTCTTTGGGGTCTTTTTGTCCTCCAGCCTCTTCCTGGAGGATAATTCAACATGCAAACTACTCTTTCAACTACAGTCAATGCTGTAAGATACAAGCTACCTTGTCAAACACTCCATGATTAAGATTAAATGCTCTCTGATGTTTATATATGGCAGGTCTTGCCAGGAAACGCAGACAGAGAAATTTTCTGACCACAGTTTTCCCTGTAGTGGTGTCCCTGTTTGATTATTGAATGGCCTGCTTTTTGTTGCTATCTTTTGGTGACATTTTTGTTCTTCTTGACTGCAAGCAGCTGGAACTAGTGTAGTCAGAAATTAATCAACAGAACTATTTTCTATCTGAAAGGCTGGCTTATTTGAATCATGGTTTTACTGACTACAATTTCGATAGGTGATTTATTCATAAGGGGGGAAATATTTTAAAAAGGCCTTTAGTAAGAAGTGAGCAACCTTTTCAGAATGCAACATATCAATTCAAAGTCACCTAATGGCATATGGCTGGACTTCGACTTGCAGAGTACCACATTCCCAAAGGTGCCTAAAATGCATCCAAAGGTGCCCAAAGGGGGCCTTTTAGGCATCATACAGTGCCTAAATCTTGCTTTTTGACTTGCTGTGTGTACTGGCAATGAATTTAGCCTTCGGACAAGTTTTGAGATCTCTCCAAAACAATAAAGACACTGATAAACACTAAATGGACTTTTCTGTGAAGGGTATTTTGACAAAAGTCTCAGTGAGTAGGAAAATTTACTCCTTTTGAGATTTTTAAGAAGTGGTCACCTACACTTATTTTGCCTTGGAGGTTTTGAGAGGTTCAGGGGGAACAAAGAATCAAATATTTCATTGCCCTGAATTTAAAATGTGGAAGTTTCAAGGAGCAAGCTGCCTCATCTTATTTAATACAAATTGTATAGAAGAAAGGTAGGAAAGGAGGAATTAAATTCTTTTTTTATAATGTGGAAACTCAACAAGTGAGTTTAAGTATTTTCCTTATTTTAATTTCACACTTTCATGTTGGTATAGGTCAAGAAAGAAACAATGCAGTCTTGAGTAAGAAAAGTGCCCTCACAAAGAAGAAAACCATAAAGAAACAGAAACAAAACACTTTTAAAACAGTTGTTTCCAAAAAATAGTCCAGTGTGAAAGTAAATCTGTAACACTGTGTTGGAAAAATAGGGGTTGGTTAGCATGGTATGATGAGAATCACTAATTTATTCAAAATTATGGAAAGGTTCCGATCTCACCTTGCAGTTGAGAGCTGTAAGCATTAAACTGCAGAGTCGTGATTACTTTAGCCTGATCTGTTTCTGTCTCCGGAAGCAGGAGACATAGGCCATAACTTCTATGCATAAGAGTTTACAACTTGGCAGCTTTCTCTGAGATGGGGGGAATCCCACCTCCTGAGCACGTCTATTAACCATGTCAAGCGTGGTGACTGAGGACCATGAACCACCTTCTCAGAGGTAAGAGTGAATTTGGCCTCTCTGCCCACAATGATGTTGCAGGTGCCCAGCTGCAGGAGAAAACATCAGACTGTAGCTCACAGTTCCCCAAGGTACGTAAGTTCAGCACTCAATGACATCGTTAAAGAAACCATAGAATTGCAGCTGCAGCTTGTCCTTCCATTTTCCTTACAAACTGGCTTAGATATCCTTTAGCAAGTTTTTGCTGTGAATCTCATGCTTACAAAGTATGCTGAAACACTGGCCTCAAATTTCTGACTTTGATTTTTGTATCAAGTGTCTAGCCCCTATCTTTGTGTTGCTGAGCATCACAGTGTCTAAATGTCACATTAGATCTGTAAAACTATGTTTATTGTTTAAACACTTTTCAGGGATTGATTGGCATATTTCATTCTACAAGGTCTTTAGTCTAAATAAAGGTCCAAATTTCCGTTAGTTGATTTTTATAGAAGTTCTCTGAAAAACTTGGGCAATTTAATATGCTACTTCACAAATATTTAGTCCAAAATGTACAGGAGACCAATAATTTAATACCTAAAAAGTCCACAAACTGTTCCAAAAGTCTGTTTTGCAAATTGCACTGGCAAAAGTGTTTGAAAGGAAAGAAAATACTAGCTTTTATAGCACCTTTTATGCAGGGTATGACTTCTCTCCAGGAAATAGTTCTCTGAGAATATATTTATAATAGGATGTGTTTTTCCCAAATTTAGTTTTGATATGAAATTTCAAGGACTCTGAAGAAGAAGAAGTGTCTCTGAGAATTCTGGCAAACTGCACAATTGTCTGTGTATGCATGGCTGTCCTGTAAGCAAGGGACAGTCCTGGGAAGAGTACCCTGACTGCTCTCTCCACCATCAAAACCCAGACAAGTCATACAGCATTAAATTCTTGGGTAAAATTTCCACACTGAAATATGTAGAATCTATTTCTGTCACTGAATATCAGCTACCCAACCCAACCCAAGACAACCCAAACCTTCCCAGCCCAGCCCCGCCCAACATAACCTAACCTAATCTAACCTAATTTTCCGGTTCTTCTGCAGCCTGAGGCTTTGAGCTTCAATAAAGAGCTTGTTGAAGGGATTCAGTGATGCTTAAACTGGAATGAAGACATGTTTCTGATAAAGCCAAAGACTTTGTATCAAAAAGGCTGAGGCTGGAGTACATGCTAAGTTCCGCTTGCAGTGCTGTGGATGAGGGACAAAACCACTCTAAGAAATAATTTCTTAAATGGCTGCAACTAGTGTCACCTGAACTCATTTGTCATCACTCCTAGAAAATGATTTAAATGAGCTTTATTGACAATTACCCTAACAGTTTCCTGGAGGGCAAGGGAGACAAGGCTAAATTTAAGACTGTGGGCAGATGTGCTGTTCTGTAGGATGCTTCTTCAAGTATTATTCCCTTCCCTGCAAGACAGTGAAAAATAAATCCCAGAGCACGTAACAGTATATAAACAATTACTAGAGTCCAAACCACAGACAATCTCCAGAATGCAAAATAAGGGGATATGCATAATTAAGAAAGTTGAGAAAATGTTTAGAGGGAAAGAACAAATACAATTGCTGGTTAGATTTCAAATTAGTTCTACGATGAATACAAAGCTATGTTTAAGTAATATCCTTAATATTATTTAAAACGATAAAGACTAGGGTGTTTTAATTGGGTTTATAATGAAAAGGCTAACAACCCTTTAACTACAGTCAGAACTTACCAAGATATAACATTTTAGTTTAAACACAAGATTCCTTGCTATGCTTAGGGAGTAAATGGAACAGCTAAAAATTTCCAATCCCATTCAGGAACCATTAACTGTAACACCACTTCTAACTAGTAAGAGAAAAAAAAAAAACACATTTCAATGACTTCCTGGCAGCCTAAGAACTCTCTCCCTAAATTTCTGTCAATTAAGCTGGCAGAAACTGTTGTAAAACTATCAGAGAGATTATGTTATTTCTGAAGCGTGCTAAGAATATTTTCAGAGCATTTTGTACTGATTAGAGAATTCTATGTTCATGGCTATGCAGAATTCAAACATTAGTCTGGTATCAACCTGGGAAAATTCATATGGCAGTCATCTAATAACAAGTAATCAGTATAAAAGGACTTGCACAGGCTACATGCAAGCGAGCAGGGATGTATAAGCATATGGGTGCAAAGGTTCTCTCTGTGAAAGATTACCATATCATTTCTGTGAAAAAGATGGTGAAGTTTTAAAAGGTAGTGGAAAAAAAAAAGGTCTTACACTTTTAAAAGAGCTTTTGGGGATTTTTTTCTTAAAGAAAATAATGCGGTTTTATGAAATGGTTATGTTTTCCTTAGTTATATGTTCTGATATTTCTTAGATCACAGTAGAGACAATGTTCAGGGCATCTAAATACCCTTACAAACAAATAAATCTACATTTGCTAGAACAAAGAAGGACTTGAAGTTTCTGGTTGTAGACTCCTGCTTTCAGTAACAGGTCTTTTCATACGATTTGAAATATCACTGTTTCTAGCGTGCTTTACTACACACACACACTCCTCTCCCCTGCTTTGCATTAATATAGTTTAACTACCTTTTTATTTTATACAATACAGTAATTACATCTCTCTGCCATCAGCTGTATCATTTCACTAATCTTCCATTATCCCTGATGTCTTTTCCATTTTACTCTCACTTCCATATGGCCTCACTCAATTTTGTTCTTCTTTCCTTCTCTAAGTGGCAATATTTCCATGGTAGCTGTAGGAGTATATCAGGTTGGAAAGTGGTTGCTCAGGAAAGTTGTGGAAACCTGTCTTTGAAGTTATTCAACATGTGGCTAGATATGGCCCTGAGCAACCTACTCTGACTGTGAAGTTGGATCTAATTTTGTAACCGCCTTGTGTTGAGCATGAGGCTGGACCAGATGGCCTCCAGACTTTCCCTCTGGTGAAGAAGGCTTCCTTAGGTTTGTGATGGGTTCTGGTCAAGATTGAAGAGGTAACAGGAGTGACCACTCCTCTCCAGAGGGCCTGTTAGTGTGATCCTTTCACTGACAGAGAAGACACTAATTATCATTCAGAACCATGACACAATGACCACAATTGGCCAGCTAGTTTATACAGAAAATTAGTTCACAGTTCCTAGTACATTTTCATTCCTGTAACATAGCTGTGCATTTTGGAAGTGGATAGACTTCAATATGTTTAAAATCCACACTTTATAATGGAAACTGAGAAAAGGTTATTTATTTATTTCAGTATAGTCTGCTTTGGTGTTCTGTAAAATGTTTGTTCTTTTGTTCTGTTTAGAAAAGTTGGCTATGTAGTACTGTTTACAGGATGTATTTAAAACTACACAAATTGAGTTTCATTTTATGATGCAGCATAAATATGAATTATGGAACTGGTGTCTCTCCTTAAAAATTCTAAATTAGCATTAGGAAGTTAGCTGTAATTTGTAATTTACCATCTGTTCACCATATACCTACCACTTCTGGAAAAGATAAATTGAATTATTTGCCTTACCCAATGCAGAAAAAAACTCTTATTCGAAGCCCCAGTTACACTTATTAAGAAAGATTTGCTAACTCTCTAAAAAAAGTCTCATGAGTAATTTTAAGTATCAGTACATTATATACAAAAACACATTAAAAACTGTTGTGACACTTTCATTTATGATATGAAATACCTTGTTGATTCCATAGCAAAAAAAAAGAAACAAAATCCCACCCCAAAAAAACACCAAACCCAAACTCTTACAAATGTCAAATTCTAATTCTAATTGGTGAAGGGATGAAATTAGAAAAAGAAAAAATAAGCATAGATTTTACTGAAAAAGTTAACACAAGTATGTTAGTAGATAGAATCTAGATTAATGAAAACTACCTTTTTTAAAAAATTATATGTCTCAGACAGCAGAGGATGTAGCAAAGGACTAGTAAGGCTTTAACTCACAATGTCCATACTTCATAGTATAACTGAGCATAACATGGTTCCTCATGTAACTTCTTTAATACATCAGTAGAAACTTCAGCAAAAGCCAGACTGTCTTCATGCTCTATTTAGTAAATCTCAGCGGCCTTCAATCCTGTATGCATTGCTCACAGGTGACTAGAGGCAAACAGAACTGAAATCAAAGAGCAGGAAGGGAACAGAACCGAATCCAATATGAATGAAATTTGAAGTCCACAGCCTTCACTGAGGCTACAACTTCTTGGAGCCTCTTCCCACTCAAGTTTGATGTTCCACAGACCTCCATAAGGGCTTTAAAGCCTTGACTTGAGGCTTTCATCAGCTCCCTATATTGTTTACCCTCAGAAATGTCCACATAATTTGATTTAATGTAATATGGATAGCTTGCTTGGGGAAAACCGCAAATACACACTAGAGTGCACAAAAGCACACAACTATATGTAAAGGAGTTCCGCTCTGGCCAACCCGATCTACCCCATTTGCCTTTGACAAAATTACATGACCAGTGTTAAAAAAACATGATCAGATTTTTTTCCTACAGAGGCTCTGACTTTGCTAGGACAAGATGATATGTCATGATGAAGCTGTCTGCATGACCATTTGAAAAAAAGACCTAGGTCTGAGAAGTCAGGCCAATTCCCAGCCTCAGCCTGCTGATGTACAACAGGGACTTGGGATTCTGTGCCTGGGTTTACTGCAAAGACTGAGTCCCTCAGCACCCATGTACTGTTGAAGTCAGGTGGGACTCAGGAAAAAGGATTTATCTACCTGATTCTCCTGATGAGCCCACACCTCCAGGACTGGATGCTGCTGGCAATGCCAATCTTTTAAATCCTAGCTTTTGGTTTTCTGTACTTATTCAACATGTAGAAGAGCTGAATGAAACTTTCCTCATGGGAGTGTTCAACATGACATTTATTACCTCCTGGGAAAATACCTTAATCATTAGTCTCTTGGTTAATTGCAGGAGAAGGGAAACCACTCTATGTGGTTGAAGACACAGAGTTAGTTTCATTTTTACTTTGCTTCTGCTAATTTTTAAATGTGTTCTTGGTTTGTTACCCTGCCATGTTACTTCCTGGTCTTGTACCATTCCATAACGATGCTTGGGAAGCCCAAAGAGAGCTTTTCCCTCTCATGTGTTCAACACAAAATAAGACACAGCTCTAGTTTCAAGCAGATTGGAAAAAAAAAAAAAAAAAAGTAAGGTAGGTAGAAGATGAGAGCTGGCAGGAAAAGGAGTAGAAAGAAGTGGTTCAGTGTGCACTGTGAAATTTGGCAACATTGCAATCCTACAACTTCTTAGAGTTTCTCATTCTTTTGTTCTCTTTCAATAGAACTTTTGAGAAAGTATTACTTGGAATGACAGAGTGTAGAGGGAGGGGAAGAGAAGTAACAAGTTTAATGATAGCAGAAGGAGAGAACATGTCCCAGTAAAATCTATGAACGGCTGTCAGACACTGACAACTTCATCACTAGAGCTGGCAGGGATTTTTCAAGCAGAAACCAATTTAATCAGGAAACGTCAATTTCTTGAACAAGGAATTTTCTCCATGCATGTGTTTCTTTTACACAAGTTCAATGGACCTTAGTTTGAACAATCTTCTAGTAGGGCTTTTGGCAACCTGAGGACATTTGGCTCCAGAGCAAGGAATAGCAGCTGGTAGTCTTTGAGCTGCCAGTTTGTCAGATCAGTCTTTCTGTTGGGACATGTAGGGTAAGCAGCAATATTTGAAATTTCTTGGTAGAGCTTATTTGATTTTTCTCAGCTTCACTGCTTCACATCACTGAAAGACATTGGGAAGACTTGGAGAACTATTAAGCTTTGCCCAGTTTTGTACACTGGTGTGTAAAGATCAAAGTCAGCAGGGCCCTTTCCTCTTAGGACAGTTTCTGGGGCCTCCTCCCAAATGTTACTACTCAAGTTTACATGTCATGACACCACATCAGTCAAACAATTGTACATGTTTATTTCTGGTCCCACTCCAATGAAACAAAAAAGTTGACAAGCATCATCCCATATCAGATCGAGTAAACTCTATGGTTTCCCTTCCTTCACTGTTCATTGTTGTGCAGACTATTTTGCCTGCAAATCCACTGCTTTTTATATACATACATGTGTATGTGTGTGTGCACGTATGTATATACTGCAGCTTGAGCATCATACGAATAGCTTTTCTATTTGAAGACAAGATTAGATTAAATCCGTGTTCAGTGCCATTTGAATGTTCTACTAAACACTGTGCCTTGCTATTAAAAATAAATTCCCTGTCTTGGGAGAACCAGCATACTTGAACCCTAGGAGATTTTACGATTATCCATGTTTGTTGGGTAGCGTTTTGTTCTCTGGAAATCCACAGCACCGAATACTTCAATGTGGAATCAATCTTTGTTTTGTCTGGGATAAAATATTTCTTCTACCACTAGGGGACAATGTTGCTCTTTATTAAATAGATTAATTCTGATGGCAGTGGTGAAGCATTCTATGTTATTTTTAGCAAACTTAAGAAAAGTGTTAAAAATTGTTTCTTTAATACAAAAGACAACTTTTCCTCAGCATCTATAATACTTTCACAATGCATTATTTCATTTGAAGCAATCAAAATATTTCTATTTTAAGGAAGAACCAAAACCAGGGTTTATTAGTGTGAAACTCACTTTATCAGTGCACTGTTAAATGTGAAATTATAGTAAGTATCCACTCCTATTTTGGCACAAGGAAACTAATTTGCTTTTTTTTTTTTTCAATTTCTTTTCCTTTGGGATAGAAAGATGTTTGGTTGAAGAGCTCATTAGTAAAGAAGAATTAAGATCAATTAATAATGCAGTCAGATGTGCACATACACTGCATGAACCATTTCTCTCTGTGCCTTGCTCTGAGGCACTAATTTGTTGTTGAAGCTCCAACACACATAGAGTTACAAAAATGCATAGTTTCTGGTGAGAGGCAGGAAAATTTGAAAAGAATATGCAACGATTCTAAGAAAAAAAATCTGAGAAACACAGCAGGAATATGGAATTATTTTGCTTTTAATATTAGTCATTTTCCAAATATGTGTAATTACCAAGGCAAGCTGCTTTACTGCAATAGAATAAAATATTGTGAAATTTCAACAGATAATAGACATCTAACTATGTATGAATTGAAAAACAAATAAAAAACACAAATGAAAAATAAATCCAATGTATTAACCTTTTTTCTTCCACTGTCTTCAATTATCCATTTACTACTATGTTTAACATAAAACACAGTTTTCAGCTAGATCAACAGTGCTGACAAAGAAAACTTAGTGCAACTGAGTCACATAATACCAATTTCACTCACAGCAAATGTTTTATGTGTCATAATTACTGGCTATTTCATTATTCCTTATGTCAGTAATACACATAGAGCATTTTTATCACCGTCACCTTTAAAAATTGTAATTGTCAAATATTCATCTGTTTTCCTTGATTACATTGCCATGTACTAACATCGTTTAGATCTGAAGCAAGTCATTAGGGGTACAGATAAGTGTTGTTCTTATTTGAAATGCACCTCTTCTGAAGAATTGCCCTGCATTTTCTCTCTATTTTCCCTCAGCAGTTCTGAGCCTTTGAGCAGACGATCTCCGCTTAGTTGTAGTGAAGGAGACCTGCACATGTCTCAAGGGATGCTCAGAACAGACAGATCCTCTGGTGGAGGTACCCGGTTTCCTGAGCAGCCTGGATCTAAAAGCTATCAGGAAAGAGTAGAGCCGGCCAAAGTTCTTCAGGCAAAATGACAATCTTAAAACAATATTAACCTATCCAGGTAACAGAGATTTCTGTTGGTTTTGATGATAAGTTTTTCTCAAACAAAATCAGGCAATGAAACCCAGGATAAGCCTCAACCCTATTGTTATGCTGGTACACTGGAGACAGAAGTACAAGGCCCTGAAATAAAACAGACACCACAGTGATTAAAGTCAGGCCACTACATAGCGTTTATTAGTACCTCATCTGAGTATGTTTACCATTTCTTATCAAAGTCTTCAAGAGCACTTGCTTTTAGTTATATTTACTTATTTTAACTTGTGGAGAAAAACACATTGTCCTAGTTATAAATGGGGACAATAGAGCCAAGATAAAATAGTTTCTGAACCATGCTTAGAAATTGTGCAACAGAGCTTGCAAGCAATGCAGAACACCAAAAAAGCAACCTGCTTTCACATCCACTATTCCAAAAGAAAGCAAAACTCCATCTTTTTTTCAAGAAAGCCTTATACTAACTGAGACATTGTCAACTTACATTCAGGCATAGAGCCCAGTCCTCTACCTGTATGGACCAGTTGAATTCTGCTGCTTTATACCATCTTTCTGCAGCACTTTATGAATCTGACTATAAGATCATTAATAGAATAACAAAACAATGTTGTATACCTAGCCAGTAATTCACAATCACTTGTAATCAATGAGGCTGGTGACAATGTGATTGAGGTGGCTCCTTCAGAAGACACACAGCTTCTGAGAGGCTGATTTGCCTTTCTACCTATAAAATGCTGCTTCCAGGGTCACCAAGATATGGAGCTGGCCTTTACTTAGATTAATAATGATTACATTTTCTAGTTATATAAAATATTTCAATTTACCCTACACCACCAGACATTTAGCAAACAAATAAACAAACCAGAGAGGAGTTCAGCTCCTGTTACTCTAAGTGACATTTGGCAATGCTAATTCTAAGGGTGAATCACAGTTTTTAATTCTCCCCTGTTTAAAATAAAATGATCCTTGATGATAAAAAGGTTAATTTGGAAGGAGGAAAAAGTCTTCTGCTTAAACATAAATGCCAGATGTACAATTGTAAACATGAAGACAGCACACTGAGAAGGAATCATTTCAACATCTGACCAACTCAAACCAGTCTTTTTAAACAAGGAGCGCACAGCAGCCTTACCAGGAGTAGCCCGAGGGGAGGCAACCTGTGATTTGGGGCTCAGTCACGGAAGATGTTTAACACTGTGATTTCAATCATACTATCTGGAAAGCTGTCGTAGAGCACAGATATCAAATGTGAGCAGGAGTTCTGACAGGTGGAATTTATAGTGCTACAAACTCAGTGAGAAACAAGGCACCTTTTGTATAGCTTTCAGAACAAAAATAAGCTAGTACGCTCTTGTGGCTAGCAATAAGGAAGAATGTTGGCATGTGGGGACACAGTTCAGTCTCATCTATTCAAGTCACACAAGATGCATTCAGATTAGTCTGGAAGGCAAGACAATGAAAATTAGCAAGAAACACAATACAAAGGCACAGTCAATTATTCACAGGATATTAGAGTATGAACTATTCTGCCTTATTTGTGATATCTGCATATAAATGCAAAATTGTGATGTGTCTCTTTAGACTGTGGTATCAGTTGAAGTTACATCTATTTCTGTCTTTCGATTTTTTCATATCTGTTTTGCCAGTTATGAAAATAACAGAGGGTGTGGTTGTCATTTCCAAAATGAATCATAATTTGAACTCTAGCAAACTCCACATGCGAGGTACAGATGAGACCTTAGCACCAGCTGATTCTGACTGCTGCAGAAGGGATATGGGAAAACAAGTTGGCCATCGTAACTCATAAATTATCTTCTCAGTCAAAGATTCTTTCTAGGTCTTTTCCTAAAAAAGGGCTGCATATTGTGGCCTGCTAGTAAAAGAAATACATGCAGCAGCAAGTAAGCTGGCAGTTGCCAAATAAATTAACCAGATGTTGACAAATTTGCATGAGCAGAGTTTAATGCTGAAGTGTAGAAGTTTCTAAACAAAGAAAAAAACATAATTTACGTGAAAATGTGAATGCAAAAGTATGTCTAATAAAGGTTTGCATTCTGAAAGCAGAAAGTTCAGTTTTGCCCAGGGCCCAAATGATGATCTGAAAACTACTCCACTGTTACCTAATTCTAGAGGTGCTTAAATCTACTAGCTGGGTCCTTCTGCTTTAAAAAAGAAAAAGGCCCTTCAAACTGCTTCTGGAAGTGCCTGAAACCACTCCAATTCTGGGCAACTCAGGACTTGACTCTTATCTGATCCTGGCCTAAGTAGGGATAAAAGTCATCTCCTCTAACCTCTTGACGGTTGGACTTGATGATCTCGGAGGTCCTTTCCAACCTTAGTGATTCTATGATTCTATTCTATGATTCTAAGTTTGGATGTCTTTAATGTACAGACTTCTACGTCTGTGAAAGCCAGTGGAAACAATGCTTTATAATAGGACAGGTTTTTATAATCTCTTCAGAAACTATGGAAAGAAATAGGCATTTCAGCTGCAAGATTCAACTGATCTGTTTTCAATGTCTATATCAAAAGATGAATCACACCCTGGATATGCCCAAGTGGCTGGTCGCACTGTAGACATATAAAATAGATTAGATGAATCTTGCCAAATTAGTTTTTACTGAAGTCCCCTAAGGATTTGAATCTGAAAAATGACTCTCAGTGTGTCTAATACACATCTAAAGAATCAAGGACCCTAAAAACACTTTCAGGTAGCTGCTTTTCACATAATAGCCTAATCGTTGGATTGTTTATGCAGGGAACCGGAGACCAGCCCAAAACCCACCTCAGCTCTGTGTGGTTGAGCCACCTGTGAGTTCTCACAAGAAAGTCTAAATCTTCATGGTGTAAGTAGTGCTGACTGATGGAAAGACCCTCAATTCATGTTTTTAAGGAAAGCCTCAATGCAAAAAAGAATTTGAAATTCATTTGGGCAAAATGACCAGAAGTCTGTAACTTGTGGTTGGAGTAATTTTCACATTGTGGTACCTTTCATGTTTTCTATAACATGTGGCTGGGCCACTTCATATTTATTCTGGTTTTTGCTGCCAAGAATATGTCTGTATAATCCATGCTCTGGGTATAGGACAATTTTTGCTCTGTTTCCAGTCTCAGGAAACTTGTGTTCCTTTCCTGAGCAATGGTACCCCTTCCAACAGATGAAGTTTAGAGCTGGGCTCCAGCTCTAAGTGCAGACAGTGATGATTACACAAAGCTACCTGGAGACAGGAACTACATTCCCCTCAGACATGTACTATGTGCCTACGTCTTTTAATGCTTACATCTTGACCTGGTCTGGATCTCAGCCGATTCTTTTTTGTTTTCAAACAGATATACATGTAACACAGGAACACATTAAATCCCTGCAACACCAAGTGTAATTTTCCCTGCAGAGGCTACAGAACTCCTTACCCATTAGTGAGACACAGGTCTCACTAAAGACAAGATACTGTTATGTCCCAGCAGCAACACTAGAACAGATGTACCTTGCTACCCCAGCTTGTATATTGGTATTCCATTTTCTTTGTATGATTTCAAGCAGCACATCTATATCATGTTTCAAGTGCACATTCAAACCCAAGACTTGTCTTACATCCATGAGTCTTAGGTTCACCTTGAGCCTACCAGGAGGCAAGATCCTCTTGAGAACTGACCTGAATGTGTCCAGGCTTTGTTGCAATGGGTCGGGCAGTCTGTCTGTCCCATATCCCACCCGCTGTCATGCTCTTGTCACAAGGCTGACCTCCCACAGAGGTGGGATTCATCCTAAGAGCTTCCTGAAGTTTCATCTGTAAGAACAGGTGAGATTTTTTGAAAGTTTGTCTCAAGCTGCTACTGTAATTGCACTGTATTCCCAGTGGCCAGAAAGCACTTTGGTTTCATTCTGCACCACTGCCAGCCTTAGTAGAAGAAAGGAAATACATGAGCCTTCCTCCTATTCCAGCGCATACCACAGACCCTGAGTAAGAGCGGAGCTGAGCCCACACTCCCACCCTGAACACCACCCTTCTTCGAGGCTGCAGAGGTCTCATTCCTCGCTCCCTTCTCAGGCGCTTGTTCTCCTTCACGCAGAGCTAACAAAATCAGATATAGTCATTGCAATAAAATCAGACATGTCAGGCCTCATGCTATTTACCACTGCCCCGGACTCTGTCTCTTAAGAGCTTCTTTTTCTTCTCGTTTGGGCAGTCTGGTTATATACACCAGCTCTAAGTGAAAATCTCACCCACTCTCTAATGTCACCTGCAGCATTTTTCTCCTCTGAAAAGGGCCCAGCCTTTTTTTCTACAAAATCTAGTGTTTCCAGATGTCACGGAAATCTTCCAAGGGAAAGAGACGTGGTTGTATAAATTCTAGAAAGCCCGATGTTAAAAAAAAAGCCAGATTCCAGTAACAGGGGCAATAGAGCAGTGAGTTACAGCCAGACCTGGCTCTGCCCCAGCAGAGCATCACTTGGCACCCTTTACATTAAGGTGAAAATAAACCCAAGAAATTGTTTCTTGCCTGACCTTTCCCTCATCTTGCCATCTAAAATCCTCTTTTCTTCTACCATAAGAAATTCAGTAGTGCTAAAATATTAAACTAAAATCATCCATTTGTGTGAATGATTGTGAAGATTGTAATCTTCAATTATTCAGTTATTAATTCAATTTAATATTTAAATTCAAACCGCTTGGACAAGAAGGATAGCACAGGCACAGTGTTCTCCATTTTTTCTTTCTCTTTCACTTCCTAAAGCAATTGAGTATATACAAGTCTTTGAATAGCAGTAAAAGTAATTACATGATTAAAAATGTAAGGATCTGTTTTATGCTAAGACTTTTGCTAGAAAGAAGTGGTTTCCATGAATATTAAAATATACACAGAATAACAAAAGTAACAACAAACCTACACTAATAATAACGGCAATCAACATTTTTTCCTGTGGCAAATACTTTTTCAAATTACCAAAATTTTTTTAAATCTACTCCAAAATACTGAAAATATTTAATTACAACATTCTAAATAAAATCTTAGTTTGGGGGTGGTGATGCTTTTTATAGAGAAAATGAGAACTAAAAAAATAGGTACTAATAGTATTCTGATCTTTTATTTTCCTCCTAAATAAGTAAAAAGTGATTTTTTTAAAAAACTTTTCAGGTTGCTAAGTAGAGGTCTATAATTTCTCAGTCCCCTTTATCTTTCTTTTATTTTTTTTTCTCTTTTTTTGCTCTCTCTTTTTCTGTTTTTCCTATTTATGCAGCATGTTATCTTTATTCTATTTTCACCTTAAATAAAGGTGCAAGTAAGACAGAAAAATCACATTTATTTACCAGAAAAAAAAAGGATTATTTTAGGGAAAGAGTATTATTTTCATTCCAAAATGTTTAAGATAATATGACCATATATATATATATATATATATGTTTCAGTGAGCTCATGTCATAACTGTTCTATTGAACTCCTAGTTCAATTCATTGACTGTAGTGTTCCAGAGCTACCTCACAAGTCATATTTAAGCTTCAAACCCTGAGAAAACATGCATTATTTAAATGTATAATATATTTACTCTCTTCACTGCAGTGTAAAGTTCATATGACTTATTGCTGAGTGTGTTTCTTTAAGGATATGCTTGGTATTGTTACAGTAACCTCATTTTTTATTGAATACCAGAGTGAATAACTGTGTAAAACCTGCATGATTTGTTGGCATTAAAGCTAAGGCTGCCTCCAGGCACTGTTAACTTATGCATCATCCTTTACTTAATTTCTCTGTTTTGTTTTAATTTGTAAACTGTCTCTGAGCTGGAATGCACATTTTTCATGTAGGTTTGCTTCGCTGGTATTAAGAACCTATCTTACTCTCCTGAGTATATGGCTTACTTTATAATAGGTACAGAGGAACAGGGTTTATTAAATCGCAGTAATACATTTTGCATGTTTCATGAGCGCACAAGAATTCCATTTAAATGAGGTTTTTAATTTTATGTATCTCATGCCTAAAATGACATTTGTGCTGACTTGCCAGATATAAAATGATCAGTCTCCTGGTCAACTTTCTAAATCGTGTCCTTTTTTTTTCCTTTCAAGACTTTGCCATCCTAAAGGCTTTGTACAGAACAGACCACCATTTAAGTCCATGGACTGTCCTTAAAACTAAACTACGTAATTTCATTGGCAGCTTGTTAACTCAATCAATCTATCAGATAGATAGATCCAACCTGATCTCCGTCTGTGATCAAGCAACCCGCCTAGTAGATGAGGGAGAGCCTGTGGATGTCATCTATCTGGACCTCAGCAAAGCTTTTGACACCGTTTCGCACAGTATTCCCCTAGGGAAGCTGGCAGCTCATGGACTGGACCGGCACACTCTTCGCTGGGTTGAAAACTGGTTGGAAGGACAGGCCCAGAGAGTTGTGGTGAATGGTGTTAAATCTAGTTGGTGGTCGGTCACTAGTGGTGTTCCCCAGGGCTCGGTCTTGGGGCCGGCACTGTTCAACATCTTTATCGACGACCTGGACGAGGGGATAGAGTGCACCCTCAGTAAGTTTGCAGATGACACCAAACTGGGAGGC
>VWZZ01000054.1:101172-117028 GCA_013399095.1 Psophia crepitans
AGGGAAGTGATAGTTCCCCTGTACTCGGCTCTGGTGAGGCCTTACCTCGAATACTGTGTCCAGTTTTGGGCCCCTCAATACAAGGACGCTGAGCTGCTGGAGCGTGTCCAGAGAAGGGTAACAAAACTGGTGAAGGGACTGGAAAAGAAATCTTATGGGGAGCGACTGAGGGAACTGGGGCTGTTTAGCCTGGAGAAGAGGAGGCTGAGGGGAGACCTGATCGCTCTTTACAACTACCAGAAAGAAAGTTGGAGTGAGGAAGGTGTCAGTTTCTTCTCCCAAGTAGCAAGCGGCAGGACAAGAGGGAATGGCCTCAAGTTGCATCAGAGGAGGTTTAGGTTGGATATTAGGAAAAATTTCTTCACGGAAAGAGTAGTGAGGCATTAGAATGGACTGCCCAGAGAGGTGGTTGAATCGTCGTCCCTGAGACATTCAAAAAATGTGTAGATGTGGCACTCCAGGACATGGTCTTGCAGGCATGGTGGTGTTAGGTTGATGATTGGACTTGATGATCTCAGAGGTCCTTTCCAACCTTAGTGATTCTATGAAATTTTCTCCTGTTTTCCAGCCAGATTATAGGTGTTGTCCAAGACTTTTCTTTCACCAAGAAAGAATTTGTTCCAATTTGTGAACGAGAATATCAGGCCAGAGCGTGAGTTGTAGCGTGGGGATCCTGAAAGCTAGTCTGGATCTGTCCTGGATGAAGATTTAGACTGCGTTAGGGGATAGTCATATCATCCTTCTCTACAAGGACTTAAATCTTCTTGCTAAGGGGAACAGTTGATTTGTGTGAAACCTGAGCACAGCTGGTCCACGAAAGCAATGTGGATCACTGGGAGATTTGGACAACAGTGGAAAGTTCACACTGAGCTCACAGGATAGTTATCCTTAGATGAGCTCTAGGTCTGCTAGAAATGGCATCACTGCCCAAGCTTATTACTGGAAGCATAGTCTTAGCAAGCTGAATTACCTTTCTCTCTCTTTTATGCACCCTAAACAGTGAGTGATGGCCACACAGCTGTCAGTGTGTTGACAGTTACTCACTAGGAGAATTAAAACCTTAGAAATGGTCTGGTCTCCACAAAACGGTGGGTTGCACTTGAAAAAAAGAAACCAACCAGCCTCTGAGCGTGCCATTAATGCTGGGTTTGATTCTTGATCACTGAGAAGTTTCATGCCATCATTTCATACCTGATAAGAGAAGTATTTTACCTTCTCTGAGAAGAGAGAAATACACCTACTTCTGGTAGAAGTTAGTGATGTCTTTTCTCATACCTGTGTTACTGGCTGAGCATCTGAATGCCAGAGTTGCAAAGTATCTTCTTCTATCACAAATTTGCTAAGACACTTGACTCAAAATCACCACTTTTGTTATAACTAGGGACACGAGGACAGTGAGGTGCGAGTGAAAGAGCCAGGTTTTCATTATTAGAGGTCTAATAAGATCTTATTAGATATAAAAAGTGATATTGAAGTCTCTTCCTAGAGTACGTTCCTTCTTGTTTGCAGATATTAATTGATCAGTTTACTGTCACCATATTTTAATCCTGTGTTTTTATTTCCTTTCAAGATTTTATCGTGTTAAAGATCTTATGTAGAACCATCTAATTCCATGAACATTGCTGAAAATTAAGCTGGCTGTCTAGTGCTTTGAGGTGTTTTGTCAAAACTATAATATTGTAGTAAAAGTAATGTACTGAGTGAGGCTATAATTTTGAATCAGAGCATTAAAATTCAGACTGACACAAACACATAAATTAAACAACTTTTAATTCTTCATTGTGTAGTAGGCTGTCCAGCTAGTTTAAGAAGGATAATTCCAAAATTGAGGGAAATTATAAATAAAGTTGACTGAGTGAGATTTAGGAAAAAACAGGAATAAGAATTCAGACTTTTTTATTAAAATTAATATTAAAAAATTTCATGTTCATAGTAAAAATCGGTGCAATTTTCCCACATTTAACTAAATAAACAAACAATTAGGAAAAGAAAAACCACCTTTAATAGGGAGGAAAGAGTAATAGATGTAAATCACTCTGAAGAATAAATTTTGAGAAGAAAACATGAAATTATTGGGGAAAAATTGTAGAGGATGAAGAAAATAAAATAATGTGCCTTTAAACTAAACCCAGTGCCATGTGTCAACTAGCATAGGGAGATAATAAAAATATTGGTGATTATTTTGTGAGTTCAGGAAAAAAAGAGCAAAATACTTGTGTCACAAACGTAAGCATTTTGCTCTTCACTTATAACTTGAGAAGATGTTAAACAACAGCTTCTAGAATAAAAGCTTTTTCTTAAATTAGTAGACCTAGGTGTCTGACACCCAGGAGTCCTAGAAGAGTTGGCTGCAATCTCTTGCTTCATAATACTCTTGTTTTCAAGCTAAAATTCAGTGTATCAGAAAACACTGGGAATTTTTTTTTGCTAATATTCATGAGGTAAGTGTAATGATTCATGTAATTGTAGAGTACTTAATGACATAAATCTAAGATATGATAATATATCTGATATGAGTTTAATTTAATAAGAATTGCTGTCAGCAGTGCCGTAGCTTTCTAAAGAAAACATATCTTAGCAAATATTTCATTTTCTGATAAGAGTGCGTGTTTGCTTGCTAAAAGTAACTCCATAACCATAATAGATTTTGCATGTACTGCCTAAGATTCTGATTAATTACTGCTATATAACATCAATAAAGCATGTGTTAACACTGATTTAAACATGGAGGACTGACATATCTCAGGAAATTATTGAGGAACTGTTGTTGGAAATATTTCCAGTGAGGTATCACAGCAATTGGCAGTATGTTTGTCATTTCATAATTTATTTTTTTTTTTATATGGCAGTAAATATATAAATCACTGCTGAGGAAAGTGAGGGATCCTTGCGTGGGTCTCCTGGGCTTTAAATCAGACCCCTGTACTCATATCTTCAAACAGCCACATTCTCTATTTCTGCTCATGTAGCACTTCTCATCTGCTATTCCATCTGGATTTTCCATCACCATTAAAGGTGCTTTTTTGTCAACCATCTTGACTGCTTGAAAGCCTAATCATTATTTGTTCCATATGCTAACTGAATCCCAGCCTTCAAATGTTCTTAAATTTTATTAGGTCTTCACAGAGCTGTACACCAATATTATACTATATGCTCCATAAACACATATAGCAATTTTTTGTCTTTAAGTACCTTTATCAGAGCCCAAGGAGTTCTGTCTATACAACCTTATATTTCACTATAAATCTGTATTTCAGTGCACTGATTTGGGATCTTAATAACTTGTAAATAACATGCTTTCGGCTTTTGACACTATGCCATTAAGATCTAAATTTAGTATCCATAGTTTAACATCACTTGTTTTTTAATTCCAATTCAATCTCTAAATACGTATTAGCATGCCTTTTCCATCTAAACAGTTAAGCCTATATTTTTAATAATATTTTAAAATAAAAAAATAATTACTTGCTTACTTCACATGGTACTTCTTCCTAAATCCACATTCCACTTCTTGAACCACAAATGAAGATCAATGGCTAACATTACAGCATTACAATCTTTAAATAAGGATCATTTTATTACTGAAAACTATGAACTTCAGGTTATGTTTTCTTGTTGATGTATCATGCATGTAATTTTCATTAAGAGAGGTTATGTGAGCACATCCACAGGAGAATTGATCTGGTTTTGTTATTCAAGTTCATCTTCAGTCATTCTCCTGTGCTTGTTTCTCCAGTGTTTCCCATTTTGTCTTGATCTACAAATTAACTCTTTCCAGGTGTAGCTCATATAGATAATTTTTGCTGCAGCAGGTGTGCATAACAATTAAATGACTGACTTTGAGATCTCAGGAGTGAATTAATTAGGCAGTCACTAAAGCTTCAAGGACTGGCTGGTATATTTCCATCACTTGGACAATTAATGCAAAGGAGTGGTTTCCACTATGCTCTGCAGTAACAGTTCAATATTTGGTTTATCTTCCATTTGGAAAGTTCCCCTTTTCCTTTAGGTGCTACTCATTTCCATGCTGTTGAGCCAGGAAAGATTTGCTAGAAACTCCATCTAAGCATGACCCTAATCTCTTTGCAACTTCCAAGGTTCTGCCTCTGATGGGACATTTACAACCTTCAGTAGAATTAGGACAGCATTTTCCTTTTCAGAGCAAAGATGAGAACCTGAATTCCCCATCATTCATATGTGGGTCTGGGCTGTACTAATTAAAATTCCAAACTGAAATTGTTTTATAATGCATCCGTACACTATAAAATCAAATAACATTCGATCAGGGGTGGATTTATGGAGGGAGGGAGCAGAAGAATCTTTCTTTCATCCCTTCCACTGTTTAGTGTGAAATGTGTTCCAACTCACAAGAGGGGGAAATGCCACGCAACTATGCCCATCCCCGTGTCATTTAGCACCTCAGAGTAGCAATGTGGATACAAAAGTAATCTTTATTTAAGGCACAGTAATAATTCTGAGACATTTGCTTAAAATCTAAAAGCATCTAATCAGTTGTGACTTTCTGATTTACTAAAATATTAAACCTGATGAAAGAATAGCACATAAGGCATACTGTCAATAGATTTGCAGTACTTCCAGCTAACAAGCAGCAGGCAGGAAAATGTGTATACCTTTCATTGCTCTTGTTTTCCTCTATATTTTCTTATTTCAGCAATCTAAATCTTGTAGGTATGATCTGTAGGGAAATTTGTGGCAACATAATCAATATTATAATTAATAGAAAAAGACTTTACAAGCAAGTAAGAACAACTAACCTGTGACAAGAACTTTAAAACCAATATAAGTTGCTGATTTTGTTATAATTTTGAAATGACAAATGGCTAGAAAGTAAGTCTATGCAGTTAACCGTTACTCTAATTAAAGTTTCCGAAAGGGGGGACATTCTGACTGCTGGATGGAGTCAGGAAACAAGGAACACATTGCTTGGCCTAGAAGGGCAAGCTGATTTCCATCCTTCTGTAAAAAAGCCCTGTTAAACTAATTTCAAGGCAAGCCTGTAAACTCGAAGCATTAGGTAGAAAGAATGCTTTGTAAAGAGCTGCTGTAAAAGCATGAAACAAATTTATTTATTCAATCAGAAAAGCCGTATAAAAACCTAACAAGACCAATACTCAGTTTCTCCAGTCAAACACACTGCTTTCATAGGATCATAGACTCATTAAGGTTGGAAGAGACCTCAAGGATCATCTAGTCCAACCGTCCCCCTACCACCTATTACTCACTAAACCATGTCCCTAAGTACCACATCCAACCTTTCTTTAAACACCCGCAGGGACGGTGACTCCACCAACTCCCTGGGCAACCTTTTCCAAGGCCCGACCACACTTTCCAAGAAGAAGTTTCACCTAACCTCTGACCTAAACTTCCCCTGGTGCAACTTGCGGCCATTTCCCCTTGTCCTGTCACTAGTTATCTGCGAGAAGAAGCCAACCCCCAGCTCGCCACAACCTCCTTTCAGGTAGTTGTAGAGGGCAATAAGGTCTCCCCTGAGCCTCCTCTTCTCCAGACTAAACAAGACCAGTTCCCTCAGCCACTCCTCATAAGACCTGTGCTCCAGCCCCTTCACCAGTTTCGTTGCCCTTCTCTGGACACGCTCCAGGGCCTCGATGTCTTTCTTGTGGTGAGGGGCCCAAAACTGGACACAGTACTCGAGGTGCGGCCTCACCAGGGCTGAGTACAGGGGGACGATCACCTCCCTGCTCCTGCTGGCCACACTATTCCTGATACAAGCCAGGATGCCGTTGGCCTTCTTGGCCACCCGGGCACACTGCTGGCTCATATCCAGGTGAGTGTCAGCCAACATTTCCATTACTACTTTTGTTGGTAACTAGTTAGGGCCTCATCTTCATTCTGTGAAGTCAGTAACTACATTTCTGTCCTGAGAGCAGTACTGGATCAAAAGGAGTTGCAGCTTGTATCCTCAGTACTTTTTTTCTAATAGAATATGAGCTTTGCTGTACCAACAGTAGAAGGCAGGTAGGCCGACAGCTAGCTAGCCATCTTATGTGCAGGTCCAATTTTAAACCTCTTAAAAAACTACAAAAAATCATGAAAAGAACAGTTTTATATCTCATCTTCCAGTAGATGAGATATGCCTTGGGGTTGTTGGTTTTTTTTGCTTTTTAGATGACTCAAATCAACTCCAATCAAATATATGCAGAAATTGTGTGTGTTTACACACATACATATTTGAACCTGGATCTTCCGTGTGGATGAGGAGTGAATAAAGTGTGCTTCTGAGTTGAATTTTACTGTTTCTTTTATTAGAAAGAAGCTCAATAACACTTTGTTTTCATCTGAGTATGGAACAGGAAACACTGAAACTGGAAAAGCTTTGTGACAGAGGCAAGCATTTCTCGATGAGTTCTCCATATGCCACTTTCATCTCTCCAGCTGCCTTTATCTGTTTCTACTGTGCTCTATACAGGGATACCCAGCTGAATTTTAATGGCCCCTAAATCAGAAATGTCTTGGAGGGCACACTAGATGAACTAATAGACTTTTCTTTTTGCTTATAAATAGCAGCAAAATATTCTAAACTTCCTCTTTTTTCTGTTGTGTTAAACCGTATCATGTCTTAGAATAACACAACGCAGCATTAAGGATTCCACTCTGAGTGGATATCATTCAGCTTCTATCAAGCTGGTATACCATCTCACTTCCTTTCAGGTCCAGTCTCCCTGCCCAGACACACATCGCATTTTATTTGTCCTCTGCCAGAGCCTCTAGCATGGGAATCTTTTTCACGTCTGTTCTCTCTGTTACCTTTCTACTTCTCCTACTCACTTCCACTCTCTTAAGTTGCACTCATCCATCAGTTTTAATTTAAGTAGGCTTCATTTATGTTCTTCTTTTCTTCTTGTCTTTTAATATGCCATTGTGTGCTTCGGTTCCTGCCATGAAGCCCCTTGTCTTTCAGTGGCTGCTGCTTCCTTCCTCCTGTGGCCTCCCCTTCGCATGCTGCCTGCCTCGGCCGCTCCGGCTCCCTCCACCTTACGCCTCCCCTCAGATCCCCCAAGCTGCTCTCTGCGATTTCCACTCACTGAACCAGCCCTTACCAAGGTCAGCTGTGACCTCTTCTCTCTCCAGACCTCCTTTCTACTCTCATCCATCTCAGTCTATTGGCTACATTCAGCAAAACCTATCATTTTCCCTGCCTTAATCCTGCATGGCATTTCAGTTTTCTAGCTCCTCTCTAAATGCCCTTCAACTGCCTTTTACAATTGGCTTCGCCTCCCCTTTCTCCCCATGAGCTCCACTTACATTCATTTTATCTCTCTTTCCCTTATATATATGTATATTCCTGATCTTGGATGACGTCATTCAAAAAAATATCAGTCTATACCCATCTTTCTTACACTTGAGTTCATGTCAATATATACATGATACACATGTGGTTATAACAGCTGTAACAGAATTGTTCCACTTCCACATAAAAAGTGAGATCTCCGTCTCTTTCCCTGCATTCATTCTTCACTCTCCTTTACAGTCTTCATTCTCAGATGAGGCTTCAAAAATTCAGAATTAATTGCTAGCCTTCACTATCCCCCTCTAGTTTTTCAGCAGGACTTATGGGTGGGATCTCTCTCTTCTCTCTTCTCTTCTGATGTTCCCCACCAAAAACTTCTGGGTATCCTAGTGTAGCAGTCTCTTACTTAAATTGCCACAATGTTCTTTCACCTTCCAACTTCATCTACGATGCTGCTGTAAAATGTCAGTGGTTGCCCATTTCCACTGTCCATTCCCTCCACTTTCTCCTACTTTTCATTTCATATTCTCCTTAGGGCTGTTGAGTACCATGCCACTGCTCTTGCTGATTCCAGTTCACTGTTTCTTAAGCTATATATAAAGTAACAAAACTGATTGTACCTTTTGTTCTTCATATCCCCTCTTTTTGGAGAATCTTGACCTCTCTGAAATTGTTAGTATGGCTGCACATCCATATTCCTCTAATGTGCTTCTGTTATACATCAGTGCTCTCAAGAAATGCTCTGGGAGACGTCAGAACTGATGGAAGCCTTTACAACTTATTTCTCTTTACCAGCAGTGAGCTCTCCACAATAGCAGCCAAATTAATACATGCCTAGTATTTACATACATTTGATTTCCCTAGGACAGCACGGGTTTTTTTTCCTCTGCCTTATATGAAACCAAGCATACTGTTAGACATTGGCAAATAAAAATAAGACAATAAAATGCAAAATGGAATACAATAACAATCCCTATTTTTTCTCAAATTATTCAGTGACAAGGGAAAAGTCCATTACTTTTTTTTCCCTTTTCATGAGAATGCCAAGCAGTTTGATTATTTCCTCAATTAACAGAAGAAATGGAAGGTTGTATTTCACTTTGTGCCGAGGAAAAGAGCAGCAGTCAGAGGCACTGCTTCTTTGGGGGGAGGGGTGTGCATGTTGCAGTGAACAGTGAGGTAGTACTTCAACTGTACTGAACAGAAGAACATAAAGGGAAAGAAAATACTGCAACAGCAGCGACAGTGAATAAAGCTGAGTATGCAAATCAGTAAAATTCCCTTTCCTAGTCATATGCAGATGTATGCGACTCCTTCCTATTATTTTTTTCAGATTCCTCGGGTTTATTATCAAACACAGCACGGTGGTAGCCATGGGAACACTATTAAAGTTCTATCTAGTTTGCCAGGCAAGGATAGGACTTTGCAATCCCACAGGATGCCGTTCAAAGTATTTTATAGATTTTTTGTCCACATTTCAGTGTTGCCAACATATCTACTGCAGCATAATTGACAGGGGTTATTTTGCAATACCTTAAAGTTTTTCACTAACTTTTTGCATAATGATGTTAATATAGGTTTTAAAGAAAAACTACACAACCAGAATACAACACACTTTACCAGTTTTATTCCCCTGACAATTTGTTCCATTTAATTTTTTTATTTGAATTCCCTTTCCCCAGCCATCTCTTACAAGTGTAAAATGCTTTATACCTGTAAAATGTGTATGAGGCCAATGGCGAGACTGAGATAACACCTTTTTTGTTTTCACAGCTGAAATCTGCAGTCTAGAACAGAACGTGATTCACTCTCCCCTCCAAGATTAGTGTACGTCACTGCATGAACTGGCAAGCTTGGCTTGCCCAGGTAATCCCTGCACATTTAGATTACTTCATGTCAAGGGTGCTGAGAAGGGGGAAGGTGTGTGTGGGAAAACAGGGAGAGGAGGAAATACATGCAGATGAACCAGGTTCCACCCTTGCTCAATCCCAGCTCAGAGCGGTTGTGCAGCAGATGATATCCAAAATGCCAGTGCTGTGGGATGTGAGAAGACAGGATCTCCTCTCATTCATTGCGTTCTGATTGCATACGTATTGCCTGGAGATTGGATTCCCTCCCCAGTTTTGGCCCCAAAGTAAGAATGCAATATCTTTCAGGGCAATTTGGTTTCAGCTCTTTCACAGGTGCGCTTATGCCATGAATTCAGGGAGGACAAAAGCTTTTGCTAAAAAAAAAAATAAATGAGCAGGTCCATCTTCATTTTTAAAATCAGCTATTGAAATGGAAACACAAACAACGTGGTCCTTATCGCATTTTGCAGGGATATTGTTGGTGAAAAGAAATCAGCTCTCAGTTCTTGGTTTTATTTCTGAATTTTCTGACTCATAAAAAACTAATGATTTTCATTTTAGCCTGTGGTAAATTAGGCCACTATTTCCAGAACACATAATAGCAATTAGAAATTGTTTTGTATTTTGTAGGATTATTGTACCAGATGTTGTTGCCTGACAATGTTACAAAACTCAGGTGTTTCACTGTCAGCATTGCTGCAACCTTAGAAATGATCTTTGATCCTTTTTCTAGCTTTGAGAGACAAAACCATAAAAAACACTGGAAAGAAAATGCCTGTGTGCCAATCCACAGCAGTAACAACAAGAAATGGTAATTCTGAATTCGGGAAAACTTTGTGACCTCTTTTTGTCTTCGGGAAAGGGACTTTTTCCTTAAAGTCCCTTAAAGCAGAAACTTCCCTGAAACTCATTCTGACTCCATCTGCTTTCCAAAGACAGTCCCAACTTTTAGAAAACACACAGATACTGTTTTATAGCTCAGGAAGGAATGTGCCAGACCAAGTTTTCATTACTTGATTTTACAGTGCTCCAGTAAAGCACACCATCCAGAATTGCCAAGAATAGCTCTGGGCTTGGGTGTTTTGTAGCGTTGGAGGGAACAAAAAGAATGAGAAACCAAAGTTCCAGTCTGATGTCAGTAGGATGTAGGCAAATAAAAGAGGGAAAAAGAAAAATAAAGGTGCTGTGGAGGAAATAATTCTGATGAAAATTATTAGAAGGAAAGTTATACCTATGGCAAGCCGAGGGGAATATTGGTGGTTTCAGGCTGCATAACATTCACAGCAGAGGGCTTCAGCAGGAAGGGCTGGAAACATCCATTTGCTGTTGAAGGGCACATACATGCAGGTGCAACTCTGAATGCTCTATTGTACAAGGAGAGACGACTACAAAAAAAATCAATACTCCTATAAACAAAATAGCAGTAGCCTATCAAGGAAGCTCAGCTGTTATGATCTAACTGACTTTGGAAGGAGCCTGGCCACGTGTGAAGAACCACAGAATTGCAGGGCTGGGAAGCCCAAACACCCTACTCAGAGCCAGAGCAACTAGAAGCAGGTTGCTCAGGACTATGGCCACTTGACGTTTGAATACCTCCAAGAATGGAAACTCTACAACCTCTTGGGGAAATCTGTTTCTCTGTAAAGACTACCCTCACATTAAAAAAAGATTTTCTGTATGTTCAAATTAATTTCTTGTACTTCAGGTTGTGCTGTCACCTTTTGTCTTTTCTCTGGGCAAGAGAAGAATCCAGGGAAGTTCTTCCCACATCAAGTATTTATATATATTGGTAAGATCCCCCCAGAGCCTTCTCTTCTCCTGGTTGAACAGTCCCAGCTCTCTCAGCCTCTCCTGATATGACAGATGCTCCAGTCATCTTCACACTCCTTTGCTGGACTCTTTCCAGTATCTCCATGTCTCTCTTGCACTGGGAGCCCAACGCTGGACCCAGCACTCCAGGTGCATCTTACCAGTGCTGAGTAACATCACCTCCCTCAGCCTGCTGCCAGTGCCATGCTGTAGTTAATACTATAGTGTCATTAGTATAGTTCTTGTATATCTGTAGTGTAATTTAAAAGCTAAGAAATTCTTTTCCCTCCTTTGCAACGACACTGACAACTTCAGAGCACTTAGTAAAAGCTTGTTTTTCTGAATTTTTTTATGGATATTCTTTTGACATTGCAGAACATTTCTTCTAGAGAGATGGTCATCACTTAGAACTATTTAAGCTTGTATTGCTTAATTAATAGGAATAAATGCAGATAGGAATTATTGACACCAATAATCAAGCACTGCCTGTAATGAGATGAGGAACATTTTCAATCTATTGAGCAGTTCCCTGTGATGTCCATAGTATTGATCAAACATCCATTTTCTGAGCATCTGATAAGCAAGAGCACTTCCTGTGATCAAGATGACTGAAAATACAGACTTATCTTCATGTTAGGGAGGATTAAGGGTTAGCTGCCTTGTAAACGAAGGGAGCCAAGAGCTGTGGCAACAGCAAGACAAGCAGGGCAGTGTCCTCCCCAGCATGGGGTACAGTCCCACCCTGCCTGAAGATGGAGAGCAGAGTGGGGCTGGCATAGTCCAGGGACAGCCAGACGCACCAGCAGTCACACAGCAGGTCTGAGGTACAGTCAGCCAGGCAAGGCAGGCCCGCCTGCTGGGGACAAGCAAGCTGGGGACAAGGCTGGGCACAGCATGCCTGCGAGGAGCTCTGGCAAGGACCACGGGTGATATAAAGGCAGCTCCTGACTCAAGTGTGGAGGGTCAACAGATGGAGGGAGTGAGTGATACTTCTCCCAGTTCCTTCCCACAACAGAGCTGCTTTCGTGGCAGCCACCTCCAAGGTGGCACATCTGCACCATATCAGAGCAGATCCTGAACACAAACAGCCCAAGGCATGGGATGAGGAAGGAGGGAGAAGCTGCAGAAGAGTATGCAGAAAGACATTACAGACAACTGCAGAAAGATAATTACAAACTGCTGATGCAATCAGGGCCTTGGTGGTTTACCCATATTGTTTATTTACTAGGCCAAGAAATATTTATTTGTTGACATTCTGGTCTATTCTCAAATACAGCACTTTGGGTTAAATTTCACCCCCATATCTGTAGTTCACAATGGAAGCGAGGCAGTGGAACCTATTTCCCGTGTAAATGTACTCTCTGGAGTTACCTTCTGTGAGCTGATCCTTACTCACACAAAGCTCTTGTAGTACCTGTGGAAGTTTGCTTTGGGAGCCTACAGCAGGAGTAGGTGCTACACGCTGAAGTGTTTCATTCATGCTAGATGAATCCTTCTATTTAACAAAACACTTACATCCCCTGTATTGATTCAAGTTATCCATCTACCTGCTGCATTTCTTTATCTCTAATGGGAGTCTGATTCTTCTCTGTAACAAAGGTGTGTAGTGTATTACAGATTTAACTGTGATATTTATCCCTTACAGCAGAGCTGGCATTCAACTCTCATGCAACTAGGCCCTTCCATTCTGCAACAGACAATATTGAAGTTCAAGAAAGGTTTTAAGCTCACTTTTCCACAAGTTTTGAGGACTGTCAGGTATAAGTCTTACTCATTCTTTATGACTCAGGAAGTTTATTAATCCTTTTAATTACAATTGTGCATTGCTGATACATGGAAATACAAAAAGTTTAGGTTTGTCTATTATTTTAAGTTTGGCATATACTGGAAATACTTTTTTCCTCTTTTAATTTACTCTTAAAGCAGGAGCAGATGTGGGATTCTTTTGTACAAACCTGTGTTTTTAAGGCTTAGTAGATGCTTTAGAGAATAAAGATTTTGGTTAGTAGTGAACATTGACTATGCTGGTTTTGGCTGGGATAGAGTTAATTTTCCTCACAGTAGCTACCACAGGGCTGTGTTTTGGATTTGTGCTGGAAGCAGTGCTGGTAACACAGGGATGTTTTCGTTCCTGCTGAGCAGTGCTCACACAGAGCCAAGGCCTTTTCTGCTCTTCACCCCACCCCATCAGTGAGGAGGCTGGGGGTGCACAAGGAGTTGGGGGGGATACAGCCAGGACAGCTGACCCCAACTGACCAAGGTGATATTCCATATGGTATGACTTAATGCTCAGCAAGAAAAGCTGGGGAAAGAAGGGGGGGGGGGATATTCAGAGTGGTGGAATTTGTTTCCCCAAGTCACCATTACTCATGACGGAGCCCTGCTGTCCTGGGCGTGGCTGAACCCTTGCCTGCCCATGGGGAGTGGGGAATGAATTCATTGGTTTGCTTTGCTTGTGCACGTGACTTTTGCTTTACCTATTGAACTGTCTTTATCTCAACCCACGATTTCTTTCACTTTTACCCTTCTGATTCTCTCCCCCACCCCCACGTAGGGGGAATGAGTGAGCGGCTGTGTGGGGCTTAGCTGCTGGCTGGAGTTCAGCCATGGCACTCATGATGAGCTGGTCATTTGCCTGTATGGGATCCGTATCAGTAAACATCATTAGACATCACTAGAGAAACAGTTAACTTATGTACATCATCAGAAAGGAAGATAATATTTTGAGATGATGTCTGGCAAAACCCAGCAGCTGCAATACTTAAAAGCAGTGGCAACGTATTTAAAATGTTATTTTGAGGAAGCTCTTCCATTTGACCAGCAAAGAGTTAACATTGCAGCAGAAAGACAATAACCTGACAATGAGCATAAAGAAGATCTCTTTCTAATGTACCTCTATTTATCTTTTCTGACTCTTGCCCTTTCAGGTTAATAATAGATTTTATGGAATATTCATTTATTCCAGTTTTAAAACTCACAGAAAATTGCCATTATAGCAAGAACTATATCTGCTGACAATAATACGTCCACTACCTACAATATCAATGTTTCTTTCCTTACAGGAATCCATTTTGAAGTACAATCCTAAACATACTAAAAATAATGACAGAAAATAACATAAAACATAATTCTTTCCAGTTTTCTTCTCCTTTGCTAGCTTTTTAGATGAAATTTGATCTTATTAAATACATATGGTGCATAAATTATTGACGTTCAGTAGGAGAAAAATGTTTTTAAAGGTATAGGGAAACATTTTTGTCATAAACATTAGTGAATGTAAGAAAACATGATACATTAATTTGAAAATGTTACAACAGGACTGAACCTGGATAATTCCTTTTTCATCTGCTTCATTTATATTGTCTCAGAAGATCAAAACACTGAAGGTGCGTGCAGTTCATTTCAAGATCAAGATATCTGAACGAGGGTATCTGAATACAGATTTATTCATGGGAGGTGGTTCCCTGAGCTCCTACCTCAGTTAGTGGAGATCTAGGACTGCAAATATAGGTGTCACCTAAATGCCACTGTGTGGAGAAACCTGAGACACTCTCACATGTCCCTGGCATCACTCAGGGGTGGCAGATCTGTGGGAGGTCGGTGCTTTTGTTGGAGACCAGATGGGCATATTCTAACACCACGAGGATGACACCCAGCAGCTGAGTGTGGGCGACTGAGCTGAGCTCCCTGTCGCCACAGCCTGTTGTGGGAGTTTAGACACCTAACTCACATATGGGCACCTCCGTCTCGATATTTTAATCCAGAGCCAAATCCCATCCATAAGCCAGAGAAAAGCTGCATGCATAAATTTCCACAACAGAAGCATGTGTATATTTTCTGCCTGTTAAATGCTATGTGTCGTGACACGTGTAGATGTCACATTTGTGCATACTGCAGAAGTTAAACAGTGCAATGCCAGATGAAACTAATTCTGTACCGTATGACGGAAGGTTGTTCTCAGTGTGGTATAACTGCATTTCCACAGCGTCGGATAAAATTGAAACTCGTGACTACTGCAAAGCAGCCTAGTTTATGCTTGATGTGCTCCGTGACGCATGCTTGCACAAGTTCCATCATAATCATGATAAATAATTTTTCAAATCATTTTGGTTGTGCAAAATAATTCATGTCTGCCTATGATCACGTATCCCAGCATTAGCGGTTTCAGCAGTCGTATGCATGGGAACTTGCTGAGCACCTCTTCTGCTCAAGGCCTAAAAGCCTGTATTTTCTACCTACACTGAACATATGCAAGACACTGTATTAAACTTTACCACACTATAAGAGTGCTTATATAAGAAATTCTTGAAAATATTTATGGGAAAGAAAATATGTGTGATGTAAGTGCATAATCCATCTTCATATTGAGGGTAGATGTGTGTAAATCATACCCAAAATACATCACAGGCACAACAAACGGCACATATTGCAAAGCTTTATTGCATTCTGTGAAACCATCAGCATTGCTAAGAATTTAGCAGTGTGGGAATCCATATACTGAATTCTCTGTATACTCTGTCTACCGTTTGCAAAGTCCAGGAATGTTTAACCACATACAGCCACCTCTAGAATCTAAACAGATGGCATGCAGCTAAAACCTACACAGTCAGAGGAATCTCCACTTACAGTCCAAAATTTGAGGGGTTGATAGGTTCATAAATCCCTCACAGTAAATTTTTGCTTTCAGCTCAGCTAATGTATACACATTTACAATGGTTTGTGTTGTCACTAAGGTTTTGTATTTCAATATGCTCATATAACAGGATAAATGCATGAAATCATATAATCATAGAATCATTAAGGTTGGAAGAGACCTCAAGGATCATCCAGTCCAACCGTCCCCCCATCACCTATTAACCACTAAACCATGTCCCTAAGTGCCACATCCAACCTTTCTTTAAACACCCCCAGGGACGGTGACTCCACC
>VWZZ01000054.1:117059-148752 GCA_013399095.1 Psophia crepitans
CCAGTTCCCTCAGCCGCTCCTCATAAGACCTGTGCTCCAGCCCCTTCACCAGTTTTGTTGCCCTTCTCTGGACACGCTCCAGGGCCTCGATATCTTTCTTGTGGTGAGGGGCCCAAAACTGGACACAGTACTCGAGGTGCGGCCTCACCAGGGCTGAGTACAGGGGGACGATCACCTCCCTGCTCCTGCTGGCCACACTATTCCTGATACAGGCCAGGATGCCGTTGGCCTTCTTGGCCACCTGGGCACACTGCCGGCTCATGTCCAGGCGAGCATCAATCAGCACTCCCAGGTCCTTTTCCTCTACACAGCTTTCCAGCCACTCCGCTCCCAGCCTGTAGCGCTGCCTGGGGTTGTTGTGGCCAAAGTGCAGGACCCGGCACTTTGCCACATTGAACCACATTCCATTGGCTTCTGCACATCATATATATAGGTATTATGTATAGTTCAAATGCACATATGTATTTCTATAATTAATACAGCAATCTAGTAACAGCACAGATTGCCCTAATGGAGATAAGCTGTCTGAGATCTCTATGGTCAACTACAAATTCTGGGACCAAACTGATGTAAAAGCTATGCATTCAGACTTCTCTGCCCAAGCAAAGGCTGCACACTTGCTACTTTTTTCTGAGTTCTCCAGAATGGCCTGGCATGATGGCATATTTGTTTCTACTTTTGAACTGCACTACAAGATCGTATAAACAGTTTTACTCTTCTCTGAGAAGCTCAGCCAGCTGAAGATCCTGGTTCACAGAAACAAATGCAACAGCCTACCCAAAACAGGATGAAAATTACTTTGATTTTAAACTGTCTACATTTATATTTATTTAACTACATAAATAATTTTCTGATGTGTTACTTCCACACACTCTCACAGAATATGGAGTTCTCCTGGGACATGCAATAGCATCAGCTCTGACAGTCAAACTGACATCCAGTTTTTGCCCTCTCACGCCTGATTTGAGATTTAATTTAATTCGGTTGACCTCTCCCTTTTTGATTTACCATATAATTTGGATAATGGGAAAAAAGAGAAGGCAGAGATTGAGGTATCTGACTAGGTGAAAGAGCAGCAAATTGTGTTTTACAGTTTTTGATGTGTTCTAGGTCAGCTCTCTTTTAATTGCCTTGGCAAAAGTAAGACTGACTTGTATGCTGTAGTTGTCTAGATAACATCTGACAGGAAACATTTTTGCCAGCAATTAGCAGTTCAGATGGCCTGCTAGATGAGGAAATGCCTTTTTTTTATACCTCAAATGGGAAGATAGTGACTTTCTGCAGTTCAGTGTGTCAATAGCTTGCTGTCACTGATTTCTGTGACACATAGCAGTGATGGTAAATCTGCCAAGGTGAGCTTTGTAAAACCGCTCTCAGTTCTGTCCCAGGGGTGACCGTCAAACTCATCACCATGGAGACTGACACGAAAAAAACCCTACCAGTTGACACAAAAGGATAAATCTAGGGTGCTCTGTCTTGAGTCATGATCTTCTGAGGCATTATCATCAGGTTGCCAAGCTACTGTGCTGGCTTGGTGGGTCTGCTTTTCTCTGCTGAAAACATGTCTGGGCATCCAAGCAAGCCTGACTCAGTGGCGCTAGCAGTCAAAGTAAGCGCTAAGTGGCCTTTGTGCATCGCCTTGAGGATTTGTACCCTTCCTAAACACAGACTACATTGCTTTGTTTTCTTTCCAGGAATCCTACAGTGATTCATTCCTAATACAGAAAAGACAGATTTACTGTCCGTGTTTGTGAGACTAAAGATCATCTTCTCAATGTGGTTTCTACAGTTTCTTCATAAATGCAAGATATATTTCAAAACCTTGTTTTCCTTCCCTGCTTCGACTTCCTTCTTTCTATGGTAGGGAATTAAAGTCTAGTTTCACTGAGATCCAACTGAGCTGGCATTCAACGGCTATTCGTGTCCTATGAAGGATGCCCTTTTTAAAGGAAAAGTAATTCAGAACTTGAAGAATGAAAATGGAGATATTGCTGGCATGCAAAAGTTGTTCTCTGTGGTTCAAAAGCTGAGAATAACTCTTTACAACTGCAGCGTACAACACCCGACACGGATATTTGTTATGTTCACCTGAGACCAAATGCACACACAAATAAGTAAATAAACAGTCCTAGTGTAACCGTGGGGTAGAAATCGTAAGGTAGAAATTTTGGAATGATTAGTTTATGACCAAGGTAATAAGTAATGGGGCTGATCAACCATGGCAAGATACAATGCTGCTATGTTCCGTGTACAGTCCCAACCCAACCGAACAATAGGCCCGGGAATATTAATCTTATGGAGCAGGTTGTTTTGAACGGGTGCATCCATGATACAGGCCAACAATGATACTGCGCATGCCTGCAAGAAGAGGGTCACCAGCAGACACGGGTGTGCGACCACTGACGACCACTAGACACCCCTCCTCGAATATAGACCCCCTACTCATCGAGCATGCACGATGAATTCAAGAGACACTGTGTTTTTAAATCAAAGCGAGCAAATAATTGACCAATCACAAGCTAGAGAGTATGAATATGTATAGCTATAATGATGGATATGATGAATATGTATATTTTGATCCTATTTAACTTGTGAGTTGGTGATCGCCTAGTATGCATGTTGGGCGGAGCTATCCCCCGTGCATCCAGCGCTGCAATAAAAATGCCTGCCTTTTAACACTACATTGGTGTTACAAGGTTTATTCCCAGATTTTTGGTGACACTAGTTCCTAGCTTTTTGTTCTGCCTTCTTGCCCTGATCTTTAGGGCAGCCCATACAGAAAAATACAAACCAGTCCTAGTTACATCCATTTGCTTTTCTCAACCTGAATTTTAGGGCTGGGTTTGGGGGAAAAAGGGTGTTTGCACTTTTCTTGGAGTGCCTGAGGCAATCATGGGCTGAGGGCGTGCAATGTGCATCATGTTCTTTGCTTTTCAGGCCGATATTCCGTCCTCACAGTTACACTCAATGTGGATCTGAATCATATCGATTCAATTACAAAGTCACCTTAAAAACATTAGTACTGCACTGACCACCTCCACAAGTCTGAAATATTCCAGACTGACAACAAAAGTCCCAGTTTCATTACTGAACACCTGCGTGTGGCTGTAGCAATGTAATTTCTGTTCCCAAGTTTTATCATTTGCACAGCTCCTGAAAACCATTACATTCTCAGAGTATTAATCCAGTTAACTAGACAAGGTAAGCGTTTTTTAAATTACTGGGATTTGCCAAGGCAGTTGATATTCCCTTATCCAATTATTTATTCTTAATAGCGCACAAGGATCCATTCTGATATGAACCATCTAATTTTCAAAAGTATTTTACAAGAGGAGGAAGCAACTTAATATAGCAGGATAGTTTAGTTCAGGTCTTGATAAAGAAATTTCAGAGTTAAGAGAAAAGCACTTCTTCTTCCCATAGTGAACAAACTATATAATTTTATGTTATATGTGCCAAAATAAATAAATGCATTAACTGATGTGGACATGTTCCTGCTCTGTTCTATCATACATCAAATTGTTCCTGTTTTTTCCTAACCAGATTTAGTAACACCAAAAAACAAAACTCTTCTTCAAGGGACTAGTAGCTTTTTTGCCCTCTAAAAATGTGGTTTGGATTTGATAAAAGTTATTTATAAACTCATGTTGTTTACATAAAACACCTGTACCTGAAAAAAAAAGTGGAAGACATTTGTCAAAAAATAATGCAACTTAATGTTAAATAATCCCACGGTGAAAATTAAACTGTTCCTTCATTTTGATTCAGGATGTAGATATAGTATTCTTTCTCCATTTACAAAACAGCGGAAAGTTTTCACTTCGCTCCATTCTGAAATACGATTCCTCTCTCTACAGATTTCCTATGCTATTAAGAATTAAACTAGGCCTGTTGTTTTGCTTTAATGAATGTTAATAGAACCCAACTCATATTATTTACAGAAAATAAAAACTTATTGTCCAGAAAATAAAAATTAATCTTCTTTTAGGAATAAGGAATACAGAGTTGAGATAATTTGAAATACTTGCAGAAGTCAGAAACCAGAGGAAAAAGAATTTAACCTCATTCTCCTTGATATCTTACTTACTTACTGCATGCTCAGTTTTCCTCTATCCGTCTTGCCTTTCCAGGCAAAATATATTTTTGCTTTTACTGGATAAAGAAATCCTTCTTAGAGGAAGAGTCCATCACTTGTATTTTTATAAGTCTCTAACATTTCTGAATTTCTGGAATTTCTGGAGCAAGCTGCCCAAAGAGGTTCTGGAGCCTTCAGCTATGGAGATGTTCTAAACCCAAACCGTCCAGAGCAGCCTGCTTTAGGTGACCCAGCTATGAACAGAGGGGTTGGACTAGACCATTTCCAGATGGTCTGTCAACCTCGGCCATTCTTTGCTTCTAAGATACTCAGAACTCCTCTTACAATGGAGAAATGTCCAACAAATGTCTGGATGTTTGGCAGAAATATCGTCTCTATGGTTGCATACAAACCTTTCCACCTGAAAAGCAGTCCTAAGCCAAAAGGATGGGTTTGTCTCATAACAGCTCAAGGTGGAAGTAGTATAACTCAAGATTGTCTGTCGTAGCATGAGAAATCTGTTCTCCTGTATTATTTCTAGAATATAAGCTTGGAAATTCCAAACCAGCAATGTCTTATTATTGTCTCTCTAATTCTGGATAATATTCTTGATTAAGATTCTAAACTACTTTGTGGTTCTAGCTTCAAATGTTTATTAAACACTCTCTGAATAATAGTAATGATGAAAAGTTAATTACTGTGTACAGAGAGTTGATTATTGTCCCTAACTCTTGAGACCATATCTGTACTAGGAATTAAAAATGGCCCTTTCCCTGAACCTAAGGGAAAGTGCCATGGCATGGCTTACTTCCACATGGTCATACTCTCTCACCCTTCCCATGACAGCATAGCCCGGGAAAACTCCAGATCACCCCTCTTTTTCTCTACTATGTATAGTCAACAAAAGATGCCAGGATCTACTGCCCTTTTCCCTATTGCCTGAGACAAAGTGCTCAGTGTAGCAGAAGACAGACCACAACTCCAGCACTCACACGGTGCCCAAAGGCAGTGTGTGCCTTCTGTAGGCAACTGGGACCACATTTCTCACCACTCTCCTATCCCGGGGGAATCAGGACACCAGGGGAATCAGTAGGCCATGACAAGGCAGTAAAAGTACCATGCACAGTTCACTCCAACAGTTCTGTGTGAACTTTAATTTAAAGTTCTTGATGACTCATTAGAATGTCTCTGTCATTCCTGAGAAGAAAAGTTCCCTGGACCACTCCAACATGACTCTTCTTTCACACTGGATTTATTCAGATATTGGGGCTACTAACTAAAGTAGAGTAAAAGAGACATAGACTAAAAAACCCAGAGGAAATGCTGCTCAGACAAAATAGAGATTGTGATCAATGTAGGGTGTTTGGAAGGAAAAATTGCTGTTGTCTTTTTGTTTTTCCTTTTCACACATATTTGAAGAACAACATCTTTCAGCTAAATGTATGTGACACCATGATTCAGTAAAAAGGAAATAAAATTAAAATGTCCCCAAACTTGAGCATCTTACTGTATAGATACTGTATACAGCTACATAGACAATAATTTACTGTTGGCTTCTGCAATATTCTAGCTGTAAAAGAATCTGTTTCAACCTACATAACAACATTAGAAGGTAATGCTAGCGCAATGAATTTCTGTGAGCCATATAATTCATCATCCTTTCAAACAAACCACCTGGCATTCATCCTAGAAAAGGACAATTTTCCTTAAAAAATAAACTCCTGTTTCACAATCTATGTTTACTTAGATAAATAGCTGCCTTGGGAAATGCAGAACACCACTGATTATTAGGGGAATGGTCTGATTCTTTCCGTTATCATCCCTGGCTGAATCTATAAGAGGAAATGAAACAGGGTCAGGGCATGGATGGAAAATGGGGCTGTGACTGTCCACAATTGTTTGCACAGTGTCTGGCAAGGCTTTGGTTTGGGGCACCCAGCGCAGCCAGGGCAATGCCTGAGCGCACCTCAAGAGACAGCCTCGACTAGGGGTTGTTCCCAAGCAGCAGTATGGATGAGTCTCATTTTTGGACAAGAGGCAAGTTTATTCAAATGAACACAATCTGAGCTGTGCCATGTGCCATCAGGGCCAGAGAATGGTCCCCTTGCCAGTTTTGGGTAATAGTATAGTGTGGTGGGTTGACCCTGGCTGGAGTCCAGGTGCCCACCAAAGCTGCTCTATCACTGCCCTCCTGAACTAGACAGGGGAGAAAAAGTATAATGAAAGGCTCGTGGGTTGAGATAAGGACAGGGAGAGATCGTTCACCAATTACTGTCACAGGCAAAACAGACTAAACTTAGAGACAAATCAATCTAATTTATTATCAAGCAAAACAGTGTAGAGCAATGCGAAATAAAAACAAATCTTAAAACACCTCCCCCCACCTTTTCCTTCTACCTGCTCCCCTCCAGTGGCACAGAGGGACAGGGAATGGGGGTTGTGGTCAGTTCATCACGTGTTGTCTCTCCTGCTCCTTCCTCCTCAGGGGGAGGACTCCTCACACTCTTCCCTGCTCCAGCATGGGGTCGCTCTCAGTCCCACAGTCCTCCACCAGCTTCTCCAATGTGAGTCTTTCCCATGGGCTGCAGTTTACGAACTGCTCCAACCTGGGTCTCTCCCATGGGGTGCAGACCTTCAGGACCAGACTGCTCCAGCATGGGTTCCCCATGGGGTTACAAGTCCTGCCAGCAAACCTGCTCCAGCGTGGGCTCCTCTTTCCACGGGGCCACAGGTCCTGCCAGGAACTTGCTGCAGTGCAGGCTTCCCATGGGGTCAGAGACTCCTTCAGGTGTCTCCACCTGCTCTGGTGTGGGATCCTCCATGGGCTGCAGATGGACAGCCTGCATGGTCTTCCCCAGCTGCTGCAGGGGAATCTGCTCTGGCATCTGGAGCAACTCCTTCCTCTCCTTCACTGACCTTGGTATCTGCAGACGTTCTCACAGCTTCTCACTCCTCTCCATGGCTGCAAAAGCTCACAGAAAAGCTTGCAAAAGCTGCAAAAGCTTGTTTCCCTGCTTAAATATGTTATCACAGAGATGCTGTCACAGTCACTGATGGGCTCAGCCTTGACCGGTGGCGGGCCCATCTTGAAGCTGGTTGGCTTTGCCAGGCACAGGGGAAGCTTCTAGCAACTTCTTGCAGAAGCCACCCCTGTAGCGCCCCCCCCACTACCAAAACTTTGCCATGCAAACCCAATACATGTAACCTGTGTGTAATACGTGTTGCTTTTCCTACAAGCACAAAATGAGTAGGCTTTTCATTATTTTCTTTAAGTGATTCACATTCCAATTCATAGAATATTAATCATTCTTTATCCTGTTCTCAAGAACTGATGGAAATCTCAAGTTCAGTGATGTATTCAATATCTTGTCAAGTACTATAAGGAATATAACATCAGTATATTTCCCAGATTAAAAGTTTCTTTCACGTGATCTGCTCTAGCACATCTTAATGTACAGAATGAAGCATTTCATTGTAACAGAAGGAGGAAAAATACACTCCAAAGAGACTTTTTTGAAGAGACTGTCAAACAGGGAAGCTGCACATTCACACAAAAAGCTGCTGTTAACCTGGAAAAGGAAGTCTCATTGGGGCTACTTTATTACGTAAGGAAGTCGGAAGGGTTTTACAAAATCTTGAAGTGCAACTGAGTCTAAAGGAATGCAACGCACCCACACATCTCTTGCAAAAAAACATCCTGGGTTACAATAAAAGTATGCAGTAAGAAATACAGAGTTGGAGGCTTTTTTAAGAAGGCATCACTCCATGAGAATCTGATCGACTCCCTTTCCCTACAAAAGTGACATTATTTCATCGTAATATCTGAACAAAGAGAGGTAGGAAGTCAAATTATATATCTGTAGTCAAAACATTACACAAATTGGAAGCATTGTATTTTAGCTATTCCTGGATCCAGACAATATTAAAAAAGCAGGTTTTTAAAGACATTTTTGTGTTTCTGAATAAGGCTTAAAGGCAGCATATACAATATAAAATCTTCATGTGGCAGAGATTGGTGGCTCCGATGTACAAATTCATCCATAGAAAGACTGGGCTTTTATACTAGGATTCTAGATCATTCTGTTACAGTAATTTTTCATCATGGATATAAATGCTGTGTATCACAGATTAAATGCTGGGCTTATTTACTGACAAAGTTCTCTTTTGTTTTTACACTTCAAGAAAATTACAGGAAAGCATAATTTTTGGCTCACCACAAAATGTTGCTTTCTCAGAAGAAATGGGTATAATTTCATAGAATCACAGAATGCTTAGGGTTGGAAGGGACCACAAGAATCATGTAGTTCCAACCCCCCTGCCGTGGGCAGGGACACCCTCCACTAGACCAGGTTGCCCAAAGCCCCATCCAACCTGGCCTTGAACACTGCCAGGGATGGGGCCTCCACAGCTTCTCTGGGCAACCTGTGCCAGTGCCTCACCACTCTCGCAGGAAAGAATTTCTTTCTAATGTCCAATCTAAATCCTCCCTCTTTTAGTTTAAACCCATGACCCCTTGTCCTGTCACTACACTCCCTAAGAAACAGCCCCTTGCCAGCTTTCCTGCAGGTCCCCTTTAGGTATTGAAAGGCTGCAATTAAGTCTCCCCGGAGCCTTCTCTTCTCCAGGCTGAACGAGCTCAACTCCTTCAGCATGTCCTTGTAGGAGAGGTGCTCCAGCCCTCTGATCAACTTTGTGGCCCTCCTCTGGACTTGCTCCAGCAGCTCCACGTCTTTCCTGTACTGGAGACTCCAGAGCTGGACGCAGTATTCCAGGTGGGGTCTCACAAGAGTGCAGTAGAGGGGGAGAATCACCTCCCTTGACCTGCTAGCCACACTATTTTTGATGCAGCCCAGGACCTGGTTGGTTTTCTGGGCTGCCAGCGCACACTGCTGGCTCATGTTGAGTTTTTCATGAATTAGCACCCCCAAGTCCTTCTCTTCAGGGCTGCTCTCAATCCATCCTCCTCCCAGCCTGTAGCTGTGCTTGGGATTGCACCGACCCATGTGCAGGACCTTGCACTTGGCCATGTTAAACTTCATGCAGTTTGCACTGGCCCACTTCTCTAGCCTGTCAAGGTCCCTCCGGTTGGCATCCCTTCCCTCCAGCGTGTCGACAGTGCCCCACAGCTTGGCGTCGTCGGCAAATGTGCTGAGTGTGTACTCAATCCCACTGTCCATGTCGCTGGCAAAGATGTTAAACAGTGCCGGTCCCTGTACTGACCCCTGAGGAATGTCACTCGTCACCAGTGTCCACTTGGACAACTCTCTGAGCGCGGCCATCTAGCCAATTCCTTATCCAGCAAGTGGTCCATCCATCAAATCCATGTCTCACCAGTTTAGAGACAAAGATGTCATGTGGGACAGTGTCAAAAGCTTTGCACAAGTCCAGGCATTTCCAATGCCTGATTTGAAAGTCCACTGAAGTCAGTAGAAAGACTTCCTTGGACTTCAGTGAACTTTAGACCAAACCTTAGATGAATCACAGTAGGACAGCATTTAAATTCTTTTTATAGGTATTTGCTTAACAATGTCCACCTGATTTTTTTCCCCCAAGCACATTATTCTGTGCTCGGACTACCATTCACATCAGTGGGACTTCTGTATATAAATCTGGCAGGAAGTGAGTTCTCCCCTACTTTTTGTTGTGTTTTGTCAATCAGACAAGGTTTCAACTCTTTTCTCTGTCTCAAATCACAAGTCCCATCTATAGCTCAGTTCACTACTTGTCTAGCTTTAGAGCCTGAACTAATCTGCACCTTCCTCTCCTCCTGCTCCTGTCTTAGTGTCTAGACAGTACTCACACTCATGACATGACTGTACCTTTGCTGGCCCAGGTGCATCAAAGTCCAACACAGTGTGATCTAAAGAGATTGGAAATTATACTCTCACCAGTCCATCTTGCCATCACTTTACTTTTGGTAGCATCCCTCCCAGGCAAGCTTAGTGTGTCCCAACCTCTTGTGTGATTAGCATCTGTTTGTAGGCTGGGTATCCTGCTTAAGACAGGATTGTCAAATTAGGTGATCGATTCTGGTTTGTGATACTATCAGCCTATTAAACTATTTGTGCATACAGTGCACTTCCTGGAATCCCCGGCTAAGACTGGAATTCCGTCACATTAGATGGTGCAAAATATATGTTAAAAATATATATTACTGTCCTACCAGTATATACTTAAGGCAGCAAAACAGCCAGCAGATCCCAAGGTAAGTAAGAGTCACATTTTATGTTTGTACTGACTCTCTCCTGCAGCTCCTTCCTTATCTTCCCTTTCAGACACACTCTCCTACCTCCCTCCGTTCTCAAGATGACTATATCTTCATCAGATCTATTGATTGGGATTGTTCAAAGAAGGAAGCTTGTTTTCGTGCACTGAAAGCAGCACAGATTACCATTCGACAGTTTGGGGCTACTGAATAATTGAAAGCGTAGACTTCCAATTAGGTAAGCCTGAAAGTAACCTGAGTGTTATCTTCCAGTCTCTCTGTGTTTCAATTAAAACCTACAGATTCACAGAAAACAAATGCTTTTTTTCTGCCTTAAAATAATAGTTTTATTTCTGTTGCTCAGAAGATGAAGATCTTGGTCAACATCTGCATAAATTACAAGCTGTTATATGACCAACATTTTAAGAGCTTTTTATTTTGCCTTCTTCAAAACAAAAGTTCACATTAGAATGTCAAGAAGATGCCAAGTAAACTTAGAGGCCGTGAAAGGTCTTATCACAAAGGGCATAAATTTTCTATGACTTTTTTGCTGTTGATTTCAAATGCCTTTTTTCTTTTTAACAGACTTCTCTAACCATATAATGATTTTATTACCATGTGCTTTTGTTTCTGCCTTCCTTTAGTTTTTTTAATTTAACTTAGGAGATCAAGAAGGTAAAAAAAATAAGACCATACATATATACACACACACATATATGTACATGCATTTATACAGACATACAGAGCGATATTTTCTTGATTTCTGCAACGCATCAGAAAAAGCAAAGCTCTTCCTCTTCTGAAACTATTTTGTACAAGATATTCAGGGTTTTTGTCTGTTGTTTTTTTTTCCCCCCATAAAAACTGAAGAAAAAATCAAGATTAATAATATATTATTGGATGCAAGCATAAACTTATCATATTTGGTATTACTGGATGTTTATGTTTTATCAGCATATTAAATATCCCCAATCTAACTCATGGCCCAAAAATAGAGAATAAACTCAAGCAGTATGAGAGCAGGGGTATCAAAACATGTCAAAAGCCTTTGAGCTTCTTGTTCAAGAAAGCTATCGCATAGCTCATGATCCCTTGAGTAAGGTTCCCAGTGAAATTTGCCTTTATCAGGAGATAGCTACTGAACAGGAGGGAAGAAAATTCAGAAGGTCAGTGTATGAGAAGTATGGAACTACTCTAAGTAGTTCCTCTAATTACTTAGAGGTTACATAGGAGTTTTTTGATTGTATGATTATGATTCATATATTATCATATATGAATATGATTATATTGAATGATACCAGTTGGCTAGCTAGACAGAAATGACCAGAACAATATTTTGACTGAAACAACTCCTGGTGCTCTTACTAGTCCCTTGGTGGCCAAACCCATGGAAATGAAAATGTTCTGCTGGGACATTGGTCCCTAAACTGCCTTTTGGGGAAACAGTACATTTTGCCTCCCATGGGCTGCAAAACCTCTGTATCCTTCAAAAGCTGATCCCAGGCACATCAGTACAGCAGTCCGAGCTCTCTGTGCACAGAAAATGCTATTTCCTTCCATAACAGACCACACTGCCAAGATTTCTGCAGATATCCCAGGCAAAGGGTGAGATTCCACCCCTCAACCTTAGTATGAGGGTCTTCACTCAGCTTCACTATGCACACAAAAGCCCTCTAATCAAGAGAGTACTACACTGGACATTTTGCTCTTCCAAGCACAGTCTGTCTGTGGCTTGACCCGATCCCAGAATTAAAAGTGGTTTTGGTCATGCCATCTTGTCTAAAAAAGTTGTCACCGTAAATCTGAAAGTCAAATAGTAGAACAAGGCTGACAAGGTTCCTGGCAACAAATTGATTTCATGACCCTTGGGGAGAAACAGATTGAGACATCAGCAGGATACAAGGGACCTCACGGGAAAAAGCCATTGGAGTCTGTAGGAGGTGTCTGCCACTCTGACTTATCTCACAGCTCATCACTGTGTGTGACTGCTGTGGTTAATGATAGTGAAAGTGAACTCATTTATGGAATGGTTATCTTGATCACAGCTTGGACGGAATGTAAAACTTCATGTAAGTGACAATATTTTGAAATACAAGAAAAAGTCACTTAAATTTACTTCAGTGAAGGCTTGGAATATCCCACCAGGCAAACCAAGGAAAGAGAAGGGAAAAAAAATTAAGCTGGTGGACATAACTTAACCTTTAGCTCTAATTTTACTTGAATAAAAGAAAACAGAATCTTTAATCTGGTATATAATTAAAAGTACATTGCTTTCCACCCACAACTAAATTCCATTCCAAGCTCCAGCAGAAACATCCCCTCAGAGTTAGCCCAGGACAAAGCAGGCAGCTTCACTGGGAGACACTGAGGAGATAAAACATCTGTCTGTCACCCGTGACATTTAGCAGTATTTCAGAGCAGGATCACCACTACTGTTTGACGGCCTCCTCACAGTTTCGTCGTAGGCCTAACACCGAGATGCTCTGCTCTCAGCAAACCTTGTAACACTTCCTCTCCGCCTTGCCAGGCACAGAATGCCTGGTTTATGTCCTTTACAAGACAAATAATTTTTTCCTCCTATTTTTTTTTCCCAGCTTGCTACCAAAATGTAATGAAAATATCTAGACTCATTTACGCCTACTCTTGTCACCTGCTGCTCGTGCCCCCGCTCTCCCCACCCAGTTACATTTTGCTCAGGCATAATTGCAGCCATGGGCTCTGTGAGTAAAGCAATGAAGGTGAGCTCAGGGTATTCACAAGGCTGTTCTCCGAATGTGCTGCAAATCTAAAGCAAATATCTCTGTTAAACACCACCTCAACTTCCTCTCTATTATAGCTAACTGCATTTTATGCCCTCTTGGTTTGGTGCAGAAGTTTGAACTAGATCCTCAGAGGTTTTTTTCCTAACTCTATTGTACATTGTTGTTTTTTTCTTCTGGATAAATCACATTTTATTTTCTCCTGGAAGTTAACATAAAAATAAAGCACTAGAAAACAAACTTCATTTCCAAGAGAATATTACGTTTGAAGCAAAGACATTGGAACAAGAGGTTCAGCACAGCAGCTAGGATTTTCAGATCTGCCCAAAGGCTAAATCCTGTAAGCAATAGAGAAGCATAAAGATGGACTCAGGTAGAGCTAGAGTTCATAAATGAAAACTGACATCCAAAATATCCCCGGCACAGCCTCACCTCAAATGACCCTGTCCGATATGACCCTTTCTCAAGGCGCTTGCAGTTCTGTCTCTGAGCCAAATTCACTTGACCTGTGGAGTGGGGTGGGCAGCTCCTCCCTGAGCTCCATCAGGAGTCCAAAACTGCTGGAGAAGGATTTGATCAGACAGGGGCTCACAGGGCAAGCTCAACACAAACTAGTAAGATGGGTCCCCTCATAAAATATGCCTGCAGTAGTTTTCTTTTTAGAACCGCTGGAGCCTTCCAGCTGAGGACACAATTGGAAGGCATGGATCTCACCCCTGTCCATCCCCTCAAGACTGCTTCTGTGCATTTAGTGAAATGCTTTCTCCCATGTGCTTACTGTTATTATTCTAATAATGCTATAAGGTCTAATGTCTTCTTTTACAGTTACATTTTCCAGAGCCCATTAAGCTAATTTCTGTTTACTCCACCAACATTAGATAGCTACCAGGGTATTTCCAGAATAGAGAAAAGAAGCAAGAACTCTGTGGTGGAGAGAACTGCTCTTTGAAAACTTGTAGTTGTCTTCTACAAACTGTTTATCAAGAAGGATATGTGTTCCCCAACTAAATTTAGGATGTTTCTGTAGTAAATTCAGTTGTGTGATTAGGAGCAAATTCTTAACTTACTAGGTTTACTATTTAGTATTATAATTCTGCTAGCATCTGGAAGAAAAAAATAAGAGTATACATAATAAAAGCAAGCAGATTAATATGGAAAAATTATTACTGAAGTCATTTAATAAAAACCTCTATACCTCAGAAACATTGCTTAAAATCAGCTTTCAATAATTCCCCTAGAAAAAGGCTCACAGATTATTGTATCAGTAGAAGGTCTGATGGCATCACCAAATGATCCAAGTGGTTGTTCAGATATGAATGAGGAGTTTTCAGAGAAAGTCATTCTAGTTCATGAGCATTCAGGCCACACACTTTTATCCACATGCACTCCTATATTTCAGTTAATAATCTTCAGACTGAAAGAAAAGGAATGAGTCAAAGAAATAGAGTATAATTTTTTTCCCGCCCTCGGAATGGAAAAACATAACTTAAACAAGAGAGAAGTATAGCTTCAGATCACAGCACTGAAGTGTGTGAGCTGTGCTCTGTAATTGGGTTGCGTGGGAATAAATTACCTTGGGTAAAACAGGATCCAGACTTCTGCATCTGAAAAGTTTGGAATCTGACTTGGGAATGACACAGAAGCATCAGACAGGTCAACATCATTAATGAAAATACGTGTCTTTAAACAGGCAAGATCAACAGGTACTGTGCTATATATATCAACCTGTTGAGAAAATAGAGGGGAACTGTCGATGTTCCAGTGAATAAGGACTTCTTGATTCTTTACCAGAATTATTCTTAACTGAAATATGAGATCATCCTATTATTTGTACTGGGTGTCCGTGTCGTATCAGCAGTGGAGAGGCTGCAGGGGTGGCCTCTGTGAGCAGAGATGTGGGGCTGCCCCAGGTTGGACAGAACCAATTCCAACAGATCTACTGCTGCTGCCCAAAGCTGAGCTCATCAGAAATGCTGGTGGTGTCTCCATCATGGCATATTTAAGAAAATATAAAAACTCCGCATGGCAGTTGTGAGACAGTTGTCCTCCTGCAGCCTATGGAGGACCATGATGAAGAAAATATCCACACTGCAGCCCATGGCATACCCCATGCCAGAACAGGTGGACATTTCTGCCATATCCTGTTACAATTCTTGCCTCTCCTTTCCCACTCGTTGCTCCTGGTCAGGCATGGCAGTGTCTGTCAGGTTCTGCTCCTGAAACTTTTCACATTTGTGTTGGCTTCTTCTCTGCCTTGTTGGTGGGGCAGCAGCACTCACAGCCCTGTTCTCCAGCCTGTCAGCAAGGAGAACTTTCAGAAGGACTCTCACCAGGCCACTCAGTGGCCTAAAATGACATGTGCTTCATGAGAATAGCAGATTTGGAGAACCTGTTTGTCTGATATAACCAAAGCAGATTTTTTTAAAAACATATTTTCCAGTCTTATCTTCTTCAATTTTGGGCAGATTTTCACAAAGAAATTAAAAATTAATCACCCTTCTCATATCCAGACTCTGTACAGATCCTCAGATCCTCAAGATCCAAGCATCTTTGTCCGGGCTTTTTGGTCAATACATTAAATCGTTAAACACTGGAACTGCATTCCCATTCTCATATTTTCTCAGCATATACTTACATATGTAAGTCTGATACTGCTTACAGCTTAAAACTCTTAAGCAAAGTCCAAATTAATTTTTTTTCAAGCAACACAAAGTCTTCTGAAGGAGCACAAACAGAATGGCAAATTCCAGCTCAAGCACTGAAGTTTGACACAGGTATTAGCTGTTGAAAACTTGTTCTTATAAATATATATATAAATACATGGCAACTCTAGCATATATTCTGCTCCATCTTTAGCAAATGTATTACTAGTCTGGGTAACTACTAAATCTCTGTATGGTATCACAGATTAGTGATGGTCTAGCAAATAAACAACGAAACACAATGCGGACGCTGTCATTTAACTGCTCTTAACCAGAAAGACTTTAAGTATGACCAACAAGAGGCAATAAGACAGGATTATGCATCAGCTAGAAAGATCTTTCTGATTTAATATATAATTCTTTCTCTGGCTCTGTTGAATTTTATCTGTTATCTTTTTCTTTCTCTTTTTTTTAAAATCAATACACTTTGTGGTTTATATTATATATTTCATATTGATATTTTTATAAAATATATTTTAATATAATTATACATATTCTATTTTAAAAGCCAAATATATTTATATTTTATATACTTATATTTTATTTTATCAATATGTCCTTTTATTTTCTGCTCTAAAGATCCTTCTTATTTATACACAAGAACAGAGAGCCTCTATTTTTTGGTGTAATAATTTTTAGTGCCTTGTGATCCTTGTTGCCAAAAAACCTAAAATAAGTAAACCAAAATTTGCCTTAATGAAGTGCTAAGGCATATAAGAAATCTCTTTATAAAAAGGTTAGTGAGATCTGGGTTTTGTGGCTTTTTTAATATTCGATAGTATTTTCACCATTGTTTCCTTTTGCAACAAAGTATTTTTAGTGGTTCTGTGAAAAACTTTAGATAATAACTATTTTAATATTCCTTTGCAGTGTGGTTTTTTTTCTTCCTGTTCTGAATCATTCGTATTAAATGCATGATCTACTAATATTTTGACTACTTCACAAAGAACTGCAGGATGATAATTTGATTCTTAATTTAAATAGGCGTCTTTGTAAGTATGTTTTCTCTGAACTGTGAAAGACAATTCACCATAATATTTCTTAATATTATTTTATATCAAGAAATAGAAGAATGCCATTGTTATCTCTTTCTAGATCAGTTCCATTTTACTAGATGTAATTGTTACTGTGTAGTTCTCCAGATTGCTTTATTTTCTCTCATCCTATAATTAGGAAGATGTTATTTGCATGCCATTATTGACTTATCCACACTGACCTGTTCCTTTAAAATTCCATATTAATTTATGTTTAAAGTTGACAATTCCTAAAACTGATTATTTTCTTATGTGTTATAAACTTGGGAGAGGACCGAATGGTTGTTTATGAATAAAAAGCTATTAACACTAAGTGGGAGTTAGGACATAAAGCAAACCAAGGTTTCTACCTCTCTGCCTGTTTTATTTCTTGAACAGAGTTTGTGCAGTGAAAGGAGAGCAGAAGTACATAGCTTCTATCTCTGGTTTGTATTCCTATATGGTGTAAGCAAAAATCTTTAATTCTGTGCTCAAACCATGTGGTTGGAAAATATCTTGGAAACCTGAATAAGGACAGCAAATCATACTTGTTATAAACCACAAATATTGTCTCATGTCATAAGATAAATGTGGGTTTTTGTTTTTTGTTTTTTTTTTTCTGGTGATCATTATCCTGTAAAACTAGATTTTTTGAGAAGACTTCTTAGCCAAAAATGGGCAGAAATTAGTTTGCATATAAGGATGGGTGCAGTCTACACTAAATGAATGGAGGGTGCTGTAAAGCCACATGTGCTCTGTGGCACAGGTGCTGCTGAACTGGTACCAGTGTGAGGTTGTCTCAGCAAGTGTGAATTATCCTGTGCTTCGCAAAAGGATGGCAAGGATTTCTCATTTTGTTTTCACATTCTAAGTAAGACTGACTCCCGATCTTTGAAACTTTATAGGGAATCCGGGACATTTATTTTTAAGGCACTTAACCATGGTTCAGGAAAAAAATAATTCAAGTAACCGACTGATTCAATGTCAGTGTCCCCAAATCAGTGTCCTCACACATCCCAGGAGAATAACTCAGTCATTAAAACATCACATCAGCTTAACTGTAGCTCTGTAAGTGTGTATTTATGGAAAATGAAATGGTGCCAGTAAAAGATACAAAGAAAACTTTTTTAATATCTTGGAACATGGAAACCTACACTTCAAACCCCTGGAACGAGCTAGGCACAGTGGGGCTCTTGAATTATAGCTGCATATATCCCTAGCATATGTCAAAACCACTTGGCTGTTGAGTAGCTGCATGGATGGTTTCATAATCTTGGCTTTCCATCTTGGTCTTGATACAGGACCACCCTGCTTGAGTGTTCAAATAGCTGTAGCAATCTCCTACCTGCAGTCATAAATGTCAATAGACCATATCCAGCCCCTCATGCACAGCTGAATGACTTCTTGTTCTTACTGCATTCATGGCTGGGTAGCTAAGAAGCTCAGATATGTAGATGACACATTTTAGGTAAACATACTTTATGTATAAACTTAAAGGAACTCAGTCATACTTCTCAGGACCTCCTAATAGTAGCAATATAAAAAGTTTACCACCTGTCTCTTAAACATCGCCAGAGTCAGCAGAAAACGATCTAAAAAATTCAGTGAACAGCTGGTGAGAGAAAGTCCACCGAAAATTCCTGAGAGCAGATTCAGGAAAGAACACATGTGAAAACAAAGAATAAACTACCAATGCAAGCATATCCTTGGAAAACCAGGCCACAGAAAACAATTACCATGAAAACCCCTATATAACAAGAAGAGATGAAGCATGGTTTGTTGTTACTAAAGAGTAAAATATCTGTCATACAACCATCTAAACATGTGAAAATAAAACCTTTACTAGAATCAAGTAAGCCCAAGTACCTTACCTTATGAGATCATTTCTCATTACAGCCTGTTAAATATGGAAAAGACCCAGAAAGGGGGAACTGAAAACCTTTTGTAGAAGCACACCTAAAAGGCAGGCAGATTATCAATAAGACCTCAGCCACCTGTTACTAATTATTTTAGCTTCAGGTTCTTAAGTAAACACAGATGCGGCAAAACTAATCACTTGAGAAAAAGAAATGCTCAAGCAGAATGTAGGGAAAAAAAAGCCTTATCCATTATACTTCCCTTATAAAACCCATCCTGAGAGATAATAATTTTTGAATGGAACAATTAATAGATCTTTGCATACCAAGGGAAATTACTCCATAATGAAGTGTAAGGTGTTAGAACTGAGGTGGAATTTATTAAAAAATAAATAAAAGCCTTATCCAAGGTGAAAGGTAGTACACAGGATGGTTAGGGATGCTGTGTTTTGAAGGGCATTCTCACCACAAATTGTTAGCACACAGGCAAAGCAAGTGGAATAGTTATGTGGGGAAAAAAGCACGGCAAATGAAAGCTGAGGAAAAAATGAAAAGAAAAAAAGCTAAACAACAAAACCCATAGGCTTTAAACATTAAAATAATTGCTTAATAAACCCTAATATACTTTAAAACTCTCAGTGATGTATGAGGTTTATATACCAGCCTTTCTGGGGAAAAAAAAGAGAGCTTTGTCCCTGTATTTCACTGAGCCGTGCCACATTTCAGAAACATTTTCACTCTCTTGACTAAAATTTTAAGCAAGCAAAGGGTGGACACTTCGCCATGACTTCTCTTCAGGGAAGCCAGGAATATTAACAGCATGTGGAATGGTAATCATGTGCCATCTCCTTTTCCTGTGCAACTTGAAGTACTACCGCATTCCAGCACAGAGGGGGAAGTTTTGCTAGATGTCCTACTGCTGCTCCAGAGCAATCCCTAGCAGTTGCTTTGCACCACATAAATCTCAATGTGTGTATCAGGTCTTTGTGAAGGGTAAAGAAAAGTCACCATAAAAGAACAAAGTAGGATGATGATCAATGAAAATGCAAGGTGAAGTAAAACCAAACCCATACAAATGGTATCTCAGTACAAATCAGAACGGTAGAATCTCATAATAATGCACTCAGGGAAATAAAAGAAGATATACAGTCAATAAAATAGATTTGAAATGCTAAAGGTCTGCACACACTGTGGATGAAATCCACTTTTGTGCAGAGCAGCAGAGAGAGGCCGGTGCACCAGCAAGCAGAGCACGAGGAAGGTTTAGCTGGTGCTGCAGAGAGGTGAATTTCACTCAGAATGGGTTGGACTTTGGGAGTACAGCCAAGACCACCAGTGCATATCTTGATAGAGCAGCTATACTACTTCGCTACTAGTGTTCAGCCTCAGCTACCTAGGACATGAAGAATGTACATTCTATTCATTATGACTTCAAAAAATATGTATTTTAACAGCTTGAAAAAGTCCTGCAGGTAATTCCATCCTGAGCAGATCAAAAAGCAGTCATGGACAGTGAACATCAAAGTTTGATTGCTATTGATACATACATAAAAATCAAGGAGTGTCTGTTTTACTTATCTTAAAAGAATAGCTTCAGAATTAGCATAAAATAATATTTAAGCTAGATAAAGGTAATTCTTTGCACTCGTATGAGTCCTAGCCACCTTCACAAATCAGTTGGGAAGCATAAAAAAAGCCTTAAAAGTAAAAGGAAGACTTTGAAATGCAGCTGTTGTTCAGATGGTCTCTGTTCACAGCCCCAGCATTGACATTCCAGTAGATTTGAGCAAGGGCTGGGGGAAGCAGAGAAGTGAAATCAGCTGCACAGAAATCACAGGGGAAATTATCATAGTTAAACAATAGCCAAAATCCCTAATTAGAATGTATCCACAGACACTAGAGCTCATACTTACACTTCATTAAAGAGGGACCTGGGATATTCGGTAAGCAAAAGTCTTCAGTTTCTTAGTTGTGTATTTTGTATGGATACAAGGATCTGCAAAGGGGAATTCATAGTCAAGTAAATAGATTGTGGGGGATGTACACTATCCTTTACCTATTTTTCAGGAGTTTCATGGTAAAAACAGATGAAAAGTGGATACGGCCTTCGAGTGGGGAGGCTTGTAATCAACTAGTGTGGTAGCTCTGATTTCATGCCATGTGTAGTTAATCTTTCATTAACTCACAATGAGCTTAAGCACTTTTTTTATTATCAGAGGACACTGAAGCCAAGTTCAAAAGTGTTGGAAACCTAGTAGAAATCTGACAAATATTTCTTGAAAGGAGAATTATCTGTCAGAACTGACTTACTTCATTAGACCTGTGTAGTAAAATAAAAGCTCACCCACATTTTGCTTAGACAGATTTTTATTATGAAGTCTCTCATGTCTTGCTCTTGGAACATTCAACCATTGACACAAAGGAAGAAAAAGGTCTGGTGGTAGGGAAAAAAATCACCCCCACTAAAGAATGAAAAATTATAAACCGAAAACATTAGAAAGTGTGCTAAACCAAAGAATGGTGTAACATTTTTATCAGCTTCATTTCAGCTCACACCAAGATGCAAACTCTTCTATAGGTCAAATAAATAATTTTTCATAATACATGACAGGAACAGAAGGGAATTATAATTTCTCTCTGCAGATTGATAGACTTTCTACTGAACTTTCCACTCAGCTCAGCTAAAGTTCATCTTACTTATGGATAGAACAGAAAATATTGGAATTTCTTTGAAACATGAAACATCAAATTTTAACAATGCACATCCAGGAAGCAAAAGTTCTCAAAGTGAAAAATGTGTACAGTAGCATTATTTGCTTCAGTTATTACAATTGGCTAATAGCTTTTCTTCTGCTGATATTTCAAATCTGACTTTCTTCTAAATATCAGATGCTTACTTGGTTGATCTCTTCAGACAATTATAGTCTTTGCAGAAATTCAAAGTAGCTAAGTAAACAGGTTCGATATCAACTGAGAGCAGGTATTAGTCAAGTTATGTTCTGATTTGTGTTTGTCCCTGAATTGTAGTTATCATTTACATTACAATTGCACTTAGAGGTCTTTTCTCTTAGCAGTAATATGAAACGCTATGCAAAATATAGTTGAATAAATAATCCTGAAGCCTAAAATAGACTGGGAGACAGAAAATTAAAAGTTGTATAGGTTTCATTTAAAAACCAGGAGACTAAAATTAAGTGGCTTTACTCAAAAAAACCTGTGCCAGAACTGGATTCTGGACTCAAATCTTCTGAGGTATTTTTATCCCATGTGACTGCCCTTCATCATTAATGTTACACAACTTGTTACAGGATCAATGTTTTAATGCAGTTTACCAGTAGAAACTCAGGCTTTGCAGACTACTTACTATTGCAGACTGTGTTTTCACCTGAGTGCAGGGAGAAAACCCAACAGCCATGAATACTGCGTGCTCATTCTAATGAAAACACACAGAACAGAAGGATGGGGCTGGGGACCGCCCCCTTTATTTAGCATTTGTTTTTTCCTGGAAAGTAGATACTATTATTTTCTGGGACATAGTTTTAGAAGCTATTTAAATGCTTTTATATGGGAAAAAAATACTTAAGCTTTAGAGAAGCACAGCGTGAGAGCTAAATATCAGCAACATCAAGCAAAGAGAAATTAAGCAACTGCAACAGGTACAGATCTAAGGTAGAGAAGTACATCAGGCTGCAGAACCTGAGATCAAATACTTCTGATTTTCCTTTTACCCTTTGGGGTCGTTTCTCTGATAAATAATTCACAGACTGCAGTGCAAAGTAGTTTGCATACTGACAAGATTAAAAAGAATGCTTTGTCTGGGTTAAATTTACAATCTGAAACCTTCCTTTAAAATGTCAAGCAGGTAATTAATTTAAGATGGTTTGCCAAGCAGAATCTCTGACCCTGTCAGAATAATTTCATTTCTTGAGGGTGAAGGGGATATTACTTTTATCTTTGTGAAGTCTCTGTTTTCTTCTCCCCTTCTCTCTTCTTGCCATTTATTACCCGTTTCATAACGTCACACTGAAGCAAAAATTAGTGCCACAATCTTTCCCTCTTTAATTTGTGACGATAAAGCAAACATTGGCTGCAAATTGCCAATGAATAGGGAATAGAGTACAAGTCAGACCTCTTGACTTGAGCAGAAGGTGAGCATTTTCTGCAGCGAGAGCTCTCCCCTGCCTGCGCATTCAGACAAGCATTTTGAGCAACAGTGGGAAATGCAGAAATTCAACAGCATAAAGATTCACTTTTGGCACAGCAAAACATCCTGTCCCACATACACACAGTAGTGTGCTTTCTTATGAATGAATGCCTAAACGCATGACAATCAGCAGGATTTTTACATCTGCTCTTCAAGCCAAGGTTGCTGGTTTAAAATTTTATTAGAAATTGTGTCACCTCAGCTAATCCCTGCAAGCAGTGTGAAAGAGATTAAACAACGCAGTAACGCTATTTGGAGGCTTAATTCTAAGTGTGTAAGGTTAGGTGGGAGAAAGGGGGATTGGAAAACAAAAAGATGTCAGGAAAGGAAATATAATTAACTTTCCTGAATGCATACTGAATTTTCTCTTCAAAACAGATTTTGACATTGTATAGTAATTTGTTAAAACAAATACCATTCCAACTATCTAATCAAGACAGGGTAAGGTGATCTTGATTTTCTTCAAGAGGAAGAGGTCACACCAAGCTTGGCTTCTTCTGAAATCCAAGGAAAATGTAAATCAACACAAATTGCAAATATAAATCCCATGATTTATGGCTAAATTTTTCTGCAAATTCAAGTTAGAGATATGCTGAAGTACTTGAAATTGTTTGGATTCCTTACCTGTCCTCCATGCTGACTATTATTTTTACTATTTAACTTCACCATTATTTATCTTTCATGTGGCTACCTGATATACACCTACTTTTTCTCTTCTAGATTTTTCTTGCATCCAATAAAGTCATGAATCAGCCTATATATAAATGCTTTTCCTTCAAGAATCAGCGCAGGCAAGTGAAAATAAAACAGGAATCCTCTGCATTCTGCATAAAAGCCTTGAGCTGGCCAGCAAGAGTATGAAACTGTCCATATTGGAAGTCCAGTTTTCAGTGGCATCTGAGAAGGGACACTGTGACCCCTCACATGCTGTTGGTCTCTCAGGGTTTCAACTGATGCCCTGCATACACCCTAACAAGCTTATATTGGCTGAATGTGGCTACTCAGACTCTTCATCAATAAACAGAGACCACGTCAGGTGAAAGAAGGTAAAACTTGATTGATTTTTCAAACATCACTAATCCTCAGTCCCCAAATTGCACAGCAACAGAGGAATGCTTTTTGAAAATCCGTGTTGCGGGTATTGTAGGATGTTATGTCTTTCACTGGCCAACATTTCTGCTGATCTTAGTCCCCTCCTGGAAAGCTCTCCTTAGTTATTAGTTTTCAGGAAGTAGCTCAACCAAGTTTCCATTAGGCCAGATTTCATTCCTGTAGTTGAAAATGCAGTCATTTCCTTCCTGGCCAGACATTATCCATATGGGGAAAGAAAGGACGCAAGGCCAGAACGTGATATACTGATGAGAGTTTTTATTCGATTTCAGACAAGTGAAGACAAAAGTATCCAGAGCAACTTTTTCAGGCTGATTCATCTCAGTGTCCCTTATGACTATAAACTGCACATGTGAAATGTGATGTAAAGATGGGAAAAGGATAAATGTCATAGTGCTAACTCCCTAGCAATGAGAATACTTATTGTTCCACTGAAATGAGAGGAGCTCAGCATAACATTTCAATCTTTCTGGTTCCCTATTCAGTACAAAGTGATTTCTTCTTGTCTTGTGTTATGCAAACAGTCAGGTTGGCATAAAATAGCTCTCTAAGCCTTCTCTTCTTCAACTTATGAGATATTTGAGTGAAACAAAGCCATGCATTTTTCACGACACTTTAAAACTAAATCTGTGTCTTACCATGGAAAAAGAAGTGATTTCTCTTGATACTCCCTAGTATGGAAAGTACTTGGACACTCCCAAATCAGACAAATACCTGAATTACCTGTGACCATGTCATGTCTAATGTGTTATATTCAGGCCTTGAGTTAGTGTGATAAAAAAGAACAACTTTAGTTTCAATCCATGAACCACAATCCATATAGTTCGAGCATCAGCAGAACCCCTGGTGTATTCAAAGGCACTCATTTTGAGACAATTTACTAAATAGCCTTCTTATTGGGAGTGCCTCTCAAAGATCTTCAGAATGAACCTGATGCTCTACTATAAAAAGGGATAATTTTCCTTTCTGTTAATGGGAATTTCAAAAATGGATGAACAGAAATTCCCGTTATTCAGCAGCAGTGAGACTGTGAGATTTTGTTCCTGTTCCACAAATAACTATACTCCAGGTTACACATGCACTACTTCGAAGATAACCAAAGCTGTTTAAATCTCTATTCCAATGACACAAACATCTTACCTTAAGAAGCTACATTTGGAAATTACAGTTTGTAAACTTGGATCTATTATAGGAACAGCTTGAACCAATATGATTTACAGCAGGTGTTTCCAGAAATCACAAACAATTGAGCGAAGCGAAGCGAAGCGAAGCGAAGCGAAGCGAAGAGAAGAGAAGAGAAGAGAAGAGAAGAGAAGAGAAGAGAAGAGAAGAGAAGAGTCTGGGGAGACTTAATCACAGCCTTCCAATACCTAAAGGGGACCTACAGGAAAGCTGGCGAGGGGCTGTTTGTTAGGGAGTGTAGTGACAGGACAAGGGTAATGGGTGTAAACTAAAAGAGGGGGGATTTAGATTGGACGTTAGGAAGAAATTCTTTACTGTGAGGGTTGTGAGGCACTGGAACAGGTTGCCCAGAGAAGCTGTGGAGGCCCCATCCCTGGCAGAGTTCAAGGCCAGGCTGGATGGGGCTTTGGGCAACCTGGTCTAGTGTAGGATGTCCCTGCCCATGGCAGGGACCCTTCCAACCCAAACCATTCTATGATTCTATGATTTTATGATAAATGAAGAAAAAAAATCTTTTTTTGTTGAGTGAATGGCCATATTGACAGTTAAAACTCATTCACGAGCAACTGATGACAACTAGTCCAGAAGACAAATGTAGTTAATCAAACGCCAAACTTCATATATTGGCTTGTTAAAATGTTTTGTGAATAGCAAAAACATACATAGCCCACCCTGTAATTACTGTTTACAGAACATTTAGCATTCTCATGTAAAAGCAGCTGAATTATTTGTTATGTTAAAACATCTAGGATAAAATAAAATGGTTTTCCCCATGAGTGAAAAGGTAGGTACTCTATGAATTTTCATATGTTGTCAAATATTCTGACAACAAATTATGAACAGAACTTCTACGATGTTAATAAAAGAACAGCTCCTGGGGGATTGGAAACTGAGAAATTATATACAAGGTATGAAATTATATAGAAATTATATTCAAGGTATGAAAGACAGTAAATGTACTAATACTATTACAAATAAATTCTCAAATTATTTCATTTCTTTACTTTAATATAGCTTTTTTAGTTTTCAGACTTTTAGACTCCTCTAAGATTAGTCCTGGAAATACTTGGAAACTTCTTTCCAGTAACTTCGTTATGATCCATAGTTTTCTTATCATACAATTTCATTCAAAATACATCCTTTCAATAAGGATATGCAACAATGTCTCTTTTCCATAAGAGCAATGGCTTATACTTCTCTACACATCCTGTCCTGGTTTCAGCTGAGAGAGAGTTAGTTTTCTTCACAGCAGCCAGTATGGGGCTGTGTGTTGGGTTTGTGCTGGAAGCAGCGTTGATAGCACAGGGATGTTTTTGCTGTTGCTGAGCGATGCTCACACAGAGCCAAGGCCTTTTCTGCTTCTCGCACCGCCCCACCGGCGGGATGGCTGGGGGTGTGCGGGGAGTTGGGAGGGGACAGACAGGACACCTGACCCCAACTGACCAAAGGGACATTCCATACCATATGGCGTCATGCTCGGTTTATAAGGGGCTGGGGGAAGAGGAAGGGGGGGCAGCGGCGTTCGGAGTGATGACGTTTGTCTTCCCAAGTCACCATTACGCGTGACGGAGCCCTGCTGTCCTGGGGATGGCTGAACCCCTGCCTGCCGTGGGCAGTGGGGAATGAATTCCTTGGTTTGCTTTGCTTGTGCACGTGGCTTTTGCTTCCCTTATTATTGTAACTGAACCCACGAGTTTTCTCACTTTCACTCTTCCGATTCTCTCCCCCTTCCTGATGAGGGGCACTGAGCGAACGTCTATGTGGTGCCCAGCCAACGGCTGGGATAAAACCATGACACATCCACAACAGTGCCTTTACTACAAGCTTATCAGCAGCATGAGGCCAAGTTGAACATGTTTCTTTTTGTAAAGAGTTTTGATCCAAGTAGATGCTGTGCTTAAAAACTATGTTATCTTGGGAAAAGTTAACTGTCTCAGAAAGATGCGCCATTCTTCTTTCATCCTACTGGTGCATTCAGAATTGACGACAAAGCAGGAAAAAGAAGGAGGTAAGCATGCTTCAGCTTTCACACTAGAACCACAGACCTCCTTTCCTTTCCTCAGGTATCTGAAAGCTGATGCTCAACCTTTGTAAAGTTAGTCATCTCTTGAAGGTTTCACACTTCAAATTAAATAGTAGAACTACCAAAGACTTTGAAAGAAAAGGAAAGGAGAAAGGAGAAAAGAGAAATGGGGAGGGGGAGAGAAGGCAAGGGAAGTTACCAATAAATACAAAATCAGACAATTTAGGCAAGTCACTTTTGAGATTTGATTTTCAAAATTTATTAGCGCCTTAATGATGAGACAATATCATTCATTCACATGTAAAAAAGTGACTCAGATATTCTCCTCTGTCCAAGAACCGTGCCAAATCTAGCAGTAAAAAATTGTTGTGTTACAAAAGAAAGTTAAATGTTGTTAAAGAATAGGTTGTATCATGATTTACGTATTTATATTTTTTCTCCCTATATTCCTCTTTACTATGCTATCACTTTCTACAGATTTTCACTTATTAATTATCACTTCCATAATATTTGAGATGTCCAATTAATATGTAATATCCTACTTCCTCAATAAACTAGAGCTTACTGAATAAAATATTCTAATTAGATTTGGACCATGTCTCACAGATGGAGACAGACTTTGGCCAAAGAAAGCAAAGAACAAAGTGCTGTTTCAGAAGATAAATCCAGTGGTTTTCAAAAGTAGAAGTTGAAAATAAAAGTCCGCTCAACACTTTCTTAGATTCTCTCACATAATTTTCATTTTACCAAAGAATAAGTTAATGGAAAACAACAAGGTAGACAGACACACAGAAAATCAAATTTGAGTTTATGAAAAGAATTGTGTGACTTCAATTTTATGATCACCATCCTACTTTCATAAGCCAGGCAAAAGAAAAGTGGAAGGAGTAACTGTAAAGAGACACTGCTCTAGACTTTGCACATGGAACTCTGTCTTTGGGCAGGGAATTCCTGCAGGAGTGTTCCAGTACACAGATTTTATCATCTCTTCTTCTGCCAAAAACCACAGAAGCCTCTAAAAGAAGAGTTTGTTAAGGCAGACACCTGTACAGGGGAACATTTTATTTAATTTGGACCTTGGTTGGTTCTGGTGAGTTTGGCCAGGCTGACAAGCTAGTCCATCTATCCAGGAATGCCTTGTGCCTGCTCTAGTTTCTTGAGGTGGGCTTTTTCCTTACCCAGTACCACTGGGCCATGGAGCACGCTATTCCCATGCTTACGTGGAAGAAGAGTTAGCAGCTCATTTGGATTTCCTGTCATTTTACCAGTTGTCCTGGTAATGCATAGGCCAGATCCTTCTCTTTGGTAATGTCTTATCCAGCTAAACCCACACGGTTATCTGTGGCTTCAGTGTTCTATCCCTTCTATGCTGAGTGAAATCATGTTTGCCTCTAAAAAGTACTGCAAGCCTTATCTCAAAGACTATGAATCCCGTTTCAAGGAATTCCTTCTTATCCATACTTACAATTCTCTATATAACATCTTCCTCAATTTTTAGGAAGTCTTACTTACTGATATTACACTGACATTTTTGCAAGTTGGCTCAACCCAAAAGAACAATTGCACAGATGTTAGTCAGCTGAAATTTCCCATTTATTAAGGTAATATACCTTTTTTTTTTTTTTTTTTTTTGTGTTGAGATTACAGACCATAAGTTTAACTGTTCTATTCCTGGTCTTTTTGCTGAGACAAGGTGAGGGTTTACTGATTTTCATTACAGTGTTTTAAGTGATGCAGCTGCTCTCCCACTATGAACTAGGCTGAAATAATTAAATTCTGTCACTGAGACCAATGAATGGGAGTAAATTAGCAACAGTGACCTTCTACTGCAGCTAAAATGGGTCACTGAATTTGAAGCAAAAATCTGCTGAGAAAATACAAGTGATAAACTTCTATTTAGCCTTCTTAGCCCCCAGCCACATAGTAAATAAACAATGTAATTCTCTTTCTTGGTCATTGAAATTTGGAGGAAACCTACAATCCTTGAAAAGCATCTTCTGCATCTTAATAGCAATAATGTCAGGTTTAAAGTGATACAGACACAAAGTGCAAAACAGCTTTTGGATCTGTGAAGAACAAACCTATTTCGTTTGCTGCATTTCTTTCTTAAGCACATGTAATTCTCCGAACAGACCTTCAGAAGGCATTTCTCCAGATTGTCACAAAATTCTGTCATCTCCTGCAATGACAGAAGCTTCTGGTATTGTGAGTATGATTTGGTGCAGGGGAATCTAAGGAAACCATCAGCAACCACTCAGCTTTCTTCACGCCCTTGCAATGCTGCAGCTAGAGAGAAGTTAAATTCTGACAGCTGATTTCACGGAGTTTTACCTAAAGCAGGATATATCTCCCCTACCAGGGATATCAAATCCTTGACCTTTGCTTCTTTTACCTCCTTTACTTTTGATCTTAAAGATTAGAAACACTATAAAAAATACAATCTTCTCAAATACCTTGACAAATACATTGGAAAAAATCTTATAGAGGGAATAAAAGCATTCTGCTTAGCACAGAAATAGACAACCTACTGTAAGGCAGATTATTCAGAAATCTCCAGCCCCTTACAATTCAATCTCTTTATGGGGAGCGAGGTTCTTACATACAGCAAAATTTCAGCTTCCACATGAATACATTTTCTCCTGTCATTTATTACTATTATTAATATTATATTATTATTATTATTATTGTTGTCATTGTTGTTTTTATTTTCCTTCCTGTACTCTCTTCAAATATTTCATCCATAAGAACTTTAGTGTTTAGACAGCAGATGGTGATAACTGACTGTACCCAAGACCGCAGGCTAAAGATAACAGCCTTTTAGCTGTGTCAATAGTATTTGCACTTGTCTTCAAAATCACAGAATAATGGCATATTTATGAATCTCCTGAGTTGTTTGCTTTGGGAAGGGAACTAAGATGTACTCTCGGTACAAGACTTAAACTGCACCCCATTCAGGGTGTGCTGTGAGCTGGCTTCTAAGACAGAACTGCGTGTCTGCCTATTTCCATCGACATGTGTCACAACTAGAGATACATGGTTTAAAAAGCTTGAAGTTATGATTTGCGGTGCCATAGCTTAAACTGCGGCCATCTGGAACGCTGCCCCTCTGTGACACAGTCAGTATTTTCCACCATATTTTCTACTATCAGTCAATGACATTTACGTATGGATGGAGGTACGTCGCAACCAACAATAGTTGACTTACAAAATGAGGGTTGCACAACTGCTCCCGGTATTCACCATGTTGTAACTTAAACTGCTTAGTCATAAGAGAAGAAAAGCACTTTATGTGTATGTGTATGCACCAATACAGCTTGCTTGCCCCCAAAATACAGAAATGATAGAGCCCCACTCTGGGAAAGGATCCTGGCAGATCAGGACCCTTTGTGATGTTTAACAGAGTGTTATGGGATGGGAATGCAGAACTGAGGTTATAGCTGAAGCCTCAAGCATTTTATTGAGCCACTTGCATTCTCTGTCGTCATAAATCCTGCTGAGTCTGCTCCACATGTTGGTCTGAAGCAGCTAAGGAATGACTTAACAAAACTTCTATGAGGAAACATCTGGAAAGAAAGAGAGAAAGAGAGAAAGAAAGAAAAAAGAGAAAGAAAAGAAAGAAAGAAGAAAGATCTAGCTTAGAAGGTCAGTGCTGACACTGGTATCTTGGATTTAACTTTTAAAGAGGAAACATAAAATAGAACTTAAGGATATCACTGACAGGACTGAGTGCCTTCTGTTTTAATCTCAGAAGGTATTACTGACTAAAGCTAGAACTGAAAAAAATCATGATATGTAAAAAAAGTTTGTGATAAAAAGTTTCTTATCAAAACCTAATGCTTGTACCCTTAACTAAACACACGGAAAGTGTCTTTTTTCATCATCTTGTCTTGTCATCTGTGAAATGCAACCAAACAACTGTTTTAGATTGTTAAATGTTTGATTCTAATTAATTTTTGCTCATTTTCTAATGAGCATGTCATTCTCCACTGCCACAGAAAGCAAATGTTCACCTGAACCAAGTCTGACAACTGAAAATGGAATGAAAAGCAGCTGGCAGTGGTAGTTGCCTTGGCTGACTCCTCTGGTGTCATCAGTTTCTGAGGTAGCTCTCCTGATGAATAAGCAAATTTATGGGAGAAATCTGGACTTATGAAGGGAGTACTGGAAGAAAAATTATATTAAACTAGCAACTGGACTGATTTGTTCATTCTTCAGCATCCGCAAGGGTGGGAACTGGCTGACGTTATTGCAAGGCCACTCTTGATTTATTCAAGGAGAGTATGTTAAGGACTGCAGGAGATCAAATGTCATTCCTACCTTCAAAAAGGGCACGGAGGAGAATCCAGGGAACTATAGGCTAGCCAAACTATTTTCAGGGCCTAGGAAGGTGATGGAGCAAATAATCCTGGAACAAATTTCCAAACACATGAAGGACAAGGAGGTGGGTCTGAATATGCTACTTTAGCACAAACAACACATAGAATAGAATAGAATAGAATAGAATAGAATAGAATAGAATAGAATAGAATAGAATAGAATAGAATAGAATAGAATAGAATAGAAT
>VWZZ01000054.1:157868-188239 GCA_013399095.1 Psophia crepitans
ACAGACTGCCTCACCATGGTCTTCACCACGGGCCGCAGGGGAATCTCTGCTTCGGCGACTGGAGCATCTCCTCCCCTTCCTTCTTCACTGACCTTGGCGTCTGTAAAATTTCTCTCATCTCACTCCTCTCTTTGGCTGCAAAAGCTCCCATGGTGGTTGGGTTTTTTTCTTCTTAACTCTGTTATCCCCCCAGGCGCTACCACTGTTGTTGATTGGCTCGGCCTTGGCCAGCGGCAGGTCCGTCTTGGGCCCGGCTGGCATTGGCTCTGTCAGACACAGGGAAGCTTCTAGCAGCTTGTTGCAGAAGCCACAAGCTCCTCTGCTACCAAAACCTTGCCATGCAAATCCAAAACAATCTGTCATTTGGAATTACTGTTTTCTTACTAGGTTTTCAGGAGAAGCATCAAGTCTGTTGGTAGGCTTCCATCACCTCCTTATGCAGCAAAGTAGCAGCTAAGGAGCAGTAACTTCTCAAATAAGCGGATTCCTACTAAATGCCCAGCCACAGGCCTCACCACGACCACGCTTTTGTTCCTTTCCACAGTCGAAGGAAGGGACTCTCTGTGAACAGAATAATTCAGATGAGATGCTTTTTCTTTTCCAGCTGCAAAGACTGCAAAATTAAACACACTTAACACCTTTGGGAAAAACGTCTCAGGAAACATCTTGAAATCACTGTTTCCTTGCTGAGGATGAATATTAGTGTGTGTGCCTATGTGTCTGTGTATTAATTTATACTGTTGTTTTAAACAACACTGCAAGTACTTTATCTAAGCACAAAACTATAAATTAATTCATACATGTTTAATATTATTTTAATTAATTTTTCAGCTCTCTAAACAACAAAGTCTCTTTCATAAATGAATAAAAGATAAATCTCCACAGAAAGTTTTCACTGCTGTTTTTACAAGAATTTTAACCCCTTTTTTTTTTTTTTACTGTAGGAAATACAAAGCTGAAGATCTTTTTAGAGTGCTTTTAACAGTAATGCTCAAAACAATTTTTTGAGCTGGATCTCAGATCTGAAGCTGTTATAAAATCAGATTCATCTTCTGAATCTGAATTATCAAAACACTTGTATTAAACTTCTCCAACTGGTAAACGTGCAAAGTTTAAAGACTTATCGATGGGAAATGGGAGTGCTTGTAAAATTGCTTTGTATTGTAAACCACATTCCTAGACCATCAAGCCACTCATTAATCTAAATTTCATCATTTCTGAGCCTGATCAGTATTCAGATGATCAAACTCCAAGTAAGACTAGACTGAGAATCTCAAACAAGCAAAACAAAGCAAAACCCACTCCCTTCTCCCCTCCACAGTAGTAAAGCTACCATGAAACAAACTGCTAAGTTGGGAGGAGACTCACAGTTCTCTCTCATGTTTTCAATTGGATTGGTTCCTATAATTTTTTTTTCTTTTTCTTATAAGCTGTTTCAGATCCTAGAAAAAGTCAAACCCCTAAGCAATGAAAATAAATGATAAATCATCTGATGTTTTTTCAAGTACGTCATTAAGCTCCCCATTCCATTTAAATTCCTTGTCACATGGTTGCTTTCCATAAATATGACATAGAGGATATAATTTTTTTCACCCCACATTCATCTAGTACAGTGTGCACGTGATTTCAGTTTCATTCCATTAATAGACAGTCTTTTCTTCGGGTGATTTAATCTTATTCATCTTATATTTTCTCAGATATTAAGACAAAAAATGTACCTTTTAATCCATTTGTACAGATCACAAAACACTGAGTAATTTTAAACTCTAATTTTGATTTTCATTTTACTTCTAATCTTACTCTTTGGTGTGATCATAGTGCTGGCCATATTGAGGATCACATCAGCACTCTGATGAGTAGCTTTTGTTCTCTGTTCCCCCAATGTGTTCACACTAAATAACTGCAGTCTGTTATGTTGCCAGTCCCAGACAGTTTGAAGTACCGCATCAACGCATTATCCTGTTCCATGAAAAGGATGGGAGACCAAAACTGCATAATTATAGTCATGTTGGAAGGCTTTTCTCAGGGATGAAATACAAATCCTACACATGGAAAATGTTCTGATCTTGGAAAAGAGCTCTTTGCTAACAGAAAGTGACAGTTCACACAGCTTGCCTGTCCCAGTAGCACGGCCCTTTGTTTAGTCAAGGCAACCAAAGAAACTTGCCAATGAGCATATGAAGGGAAGAACTTTAAGTTATATATACACACATGATGAAAGGTTGAGCAGCAGGTGTTAGATCGGAATAACATTAGCTTCATCATTGCGAAAGTTTGGTATACCTGCTAATTGCACAAAGGTTATACCACTTTCTGAGGGACTCAGGAAAACATTCACAAGGTTACGGAAGAAGAGTGAAGGCCAAATGCTTTAGTGACCTACTGGAATAAAATGTTGATTAGGAAGAAACAATTCTGTTGTTATTGGGAGATGAACAATTTTCTTGGTAGAAATAATTTATCTTACCTGACATAGCTGGAAAAAAATAGCCGTACTTTTCTTGTTTGGAGTCACCATATGTAAATCTATGATTTAAAGTTTTTCTTTCTTTATCAGATATAACAGTTCATTTAATACCATTTTACCTCTGTCTTCAAACTGTACTTCTGTATATGAAGCAATCATGTATACAAAAACTATGAATGATTAAGACTAGTTACAACCTAACACAGAGACAGGTTAACTATAGTGTTTAGGTGCCTGGAAGAGAGCTTGAATGGCTTAGACTAAGCCCACTCTTAGCAGGGATATCTTTGGATCCAGATAACTCTGGCTCCAGATCTCTTTCTGACTTCCCAAAGTAACAGCAAATCTAGAAAAGGCCAAACAGGAGACCAATTTGTCGCCAGGCTTATAATTCAGCCTGTCAGACACTTCAGCTATTAATATAGTGTTTAAAAGTGAAGCTGTAGCCCCGTGTGATGTGATCTATTGGCTAAATAGGAGCTGTGACATTTTGCAAAAGCCAAAAGAGGTAATTATAATGCTAAGAGCTTTTAGATTGGAAGCTGGAAGGCAATAATAAAACCGAAGAAAGGATGAATCATTACAGCCTCTATTGTTTACCATTCAGGGAAAGACCACAGATTTTGCTTTTATTGGAAAAACTCTAGTTTTAGAACTTTCTTAAAAGAAGGATCAATTCTCCATTAAATATGATCCATAGAAATATAGAGGTATTTCTTGGTTTTCTTTTAATTATACATTTATAAACATAAGAAATTCTATGGAGAAAAATCCTGTTTAATTCCATTTCCATGCCAGAACAAACAGAATATAAACTTATCTGTAGAGACACACACCAATGCTATTTCTCTGGTCTTTTCACCTCACTCTAGCCCCCCAAAAAAGGACTTTCTTATTGCATTTGAGAATATTCTTGTATAGTACCATATTGTGAATGAAGAATCTACATCATCATTTGATCATTCATCTTCCTAGGAGATTACCCATCATTAGCTGAAAAAAGAAAAAAGAAGAAAAAAGAATAAAGAAAGAAAGAGAAAAAGAAGATGATTACCATTGGTTAATAAATATTACTTGGGCTGGAAAGCAGAGCTTTCATTCTCTGAGTCAATACATCATGGTACCCTGCTATTTTGCTTTAATCAGAAAATTTCATTTATGCAAGTAAGATTAACACATCAGCCTTTGCAGGAGTGAGAATTCTTGATTCATCCATGTTCCCTGTTACAGGAATTCGACTCTAAACTATACAGTTCTATGAGATAATGATCTTGGAATACAAAACTGTCTTGCTATGTACATGTTGTTTATTTCTCACAGTAGAAGGAAGATGTCTAGAAATGGCTAGGATTTTTTTTCCCCCAGACGAAAATGCAGTTTTAATTTCTCTGTGTGTGTGTGTATTATGTCAATTTATTGAACTGCTCCGGCAGGTAAGTTTCAAGAAGTATTTCAGAGTCTTTTTGTAAACATTTCACGCATTATTTCCCAACCAGTGTGTGGTGGGTTGACCCAGGCTGGAGGCCAGGTGCCCCCCAAAGCCGCTCTACACTGCCCTCCTCAGCTGGGCCGGGAGAGAAGACAGAACAAAAGGCTCCTGGGTTGAGATCAGGACAGGGAGAGAGCACTCACTAATTACTGTCACAGGCAAAACAGGTTTGACTTGCAAAAAAATCAATTTATATCAATCAAAACAGAGTAGGATAATGAGAAATAAAAAGTAAATCTTAAAAAAAACCCCCAAGTTCCAACACCCATCCCTTCTTCCTGGGCTTAACTTTACTCCTGATTTTCTCTCCCTCCTCCCCCCCAGCAGCACAGGGGGATGGAGAATGGGGGTTGTAGTCAGTTCATCACATGTGTTTATTGCTCCTTCTTCCTCAGGGGGAGGACTCCTCACAGCAGACAGTCCTCCACCAGCTTCTCCAACGTGAGTCCTTCCCATGCGCTACAGTCCTTCACAAACTGCTCCAGCGTGGGTCCCTTCCACAGAGTACAGACCTTCAGAAGCAGACTGCTCCAGTGTGGGTCTCTCCCACAGGGTGCAGTCCTTCAGGACAAGACTGCTACAGCTTGGGTCCTCCATGGGGTCACAAGTCCTGCCAGCAAACCTACTCCAGTGTGGGCTCCTGTTTTCACGACTCCACAGGTCCTGCCAGGAGCCTGTTCTAGCACGGGCTTCCCACAGGATCACAGCCTCCTTCGAGCATAACCCTGCTCCAGCATGGGGTCCTCCATGGGCTGCAGGTTAATATCTACTCCTTCATTATCCTCCATGGTCTGCAGGGAAACAGCCTGCCTCACCATGGTCTTCTACAGGGGCTGCAGGGGAATCTCTGCTCTGGTGCCTGGAGAATCTCCTCCCCCTCCTTCACTGACTTTAGTGTGTGCAGAGTTGTTCCTCTCACATTCTCACTCCTTTCTCTGTCTACAAAAACTGCGGCTTTGTTTTTTTTCTTTTTTTTTTTCTTTCCCTTCTTAAATGCGTTATCCCCTGAGGCACCACCACCGTCACAGATGGGCTCAGCCTTGGGCAGCGGCATGTCCATCTTGGAGCTGGCTGGCATTGACTCTATTGGACGTGGGGGAAGCTTCTAACGCCTTCTCACAGAAGCCACCCCTGTAGACTTTCTGCTACCCAAACCTTGCCATGCAAACCCGATACACAGTTCTACATTAATGGCTGGCTGTGGTAAAAAAAAAAAAAAAAAAAAGTAGGAAGCAAACCCCTGTAATTTATCCTAAATTTATTGAAAGCCCGAACTTTTTCGGTTGTGAATTATAATTGCATAATCATGTATTCACTAGTAGACCGAAATGTTCTCTAAATACATTCAAAGATACCTATTTATTCTCCTCTGTAGCTAAAAAGAAGAGGATGGAAAAGTATCAGTTAAGGGAAAATCAAATCTTACATACTCCAAAGGAAAAAATCCCATGCTCAGCTTGGGTAAGTTTTTTTCTGAATGTCTCTTCCGTATATAACGAACTAAATAAAGCATAGGAGTGTTCCCTTCCACGAACTACAAGCGTGTGAAAGCAGTTTCAGTGGTAGGAAAGACAACAGCTCAAAATAATCTGAAACCATCACTAGGGCTTCTTAAACCGAGAGTGCTTGTGACGAACAGCCACACTCCCAGCAGCAAAGAGGGGTCAGCCACCTGTTAGGCAGCACTACTCTGGGAGGCTTATTCAGAAATGATGATTATTTTTATCTTTGCTCTGCTTCAACCCTCTCAAGTACCATTCTGTATCATACACGCTTTCCAGTCCTGTAGTGCTTGTGTTCCTCAATATCTATACATTACCAAAACAAGGAAATGCGTCCCCTCCATTTACAGATGACAAACTATAGAACTACGAATTGTGTTTCCTTGGAGGAGACAAAACATGTGAGGTTCCCCTCCTCTTCCCAGTAAATTTAATAAGAATCAAAATCAATATACAACTGAATTCCAAAAACAAATTTCTTAGCTTATCTCTGACTTACTACACCTTGTGCTGGCTGGAGGCCAGAAATATGAACAAGCGGTGTTGTACAGGGAGGCTGAGTCCTTAATCAGTACAACAGAATATTTCCATAGCCTCTCAGTATGATGAAAATCAAGTAATCAATTATTTTGTCATAAGCTTGGCCTGTTGTAAGTATGATTAAAATATTCCTGAAAAATTGCTGGGTACTGATCAAAAATCGTAGGTGGTTTTTGCAAATCCAATAACAACAATCACTACTAAAATAGTAAAACCCTGTCACACAGACCCACAAAGGCAGAACACATCAGAGCTGAAGGGAACGTGTTAATCAGAGAATAACAAAATGAAAGGTGATCTTACTCTGCCTTTAGCAAGCCCTTCTGTATGTGTACTGAAGCATGTATTGTTAGTTATAATCTTTCGGCTGGAAGGGGGATTGTCCTTGCAATTACATTTCTAAGTCAGAATAGACATGGGATTGAAAATATCCTCTTGGAAACGACAATGTTGTAAAATGCTATATTCTGTGAAAACTGCTCCATTAACTCCTTTGTTAACAGGCTGCTTCTGGTACTTCATTCAAAGTCAACCAAACTTATGGATGCAGCTAAAAGTGCAGAGAGCAAGCTAGAATTGCCATGCGATAGGATAAAATGTCATGTTGCCTAAGAAATTCCTTCCAAAAAAAACCTTCAAAAAAGGCAATTTAATTTGAAGCTCTGGATTTGCTTTTCAGGAAGGTTGAATTCAGATCCAGTTAATCGTTTGTATTATGTTGGTTGTCATAACTGTAATGTAATTTTTAAGGAGGAGGTTTAAGGCATTAGCACGAAAAACAGGAAAGCTGAGCTGAGAAAGGACTGTGTGTCATGGAAGAGAAAGATGAAGAGGAGAGAGAGACCAAAAATATGTCAAAAATGTCTACAAAAAAATTCTACCTACATGTTTCCTATCAGATAGAGGGCACAGAAAACTCTCCAAAGAAGATATTAACTCATTCCAAGCAGATGAAAGACACTTTTAAGAGGGTTCTCTTCTCAAGTCCTGTACCCTAATGTGTGTAGTTCAGGTCTTGAAATGTAAAGTCCTTGTGCTGCTATGGAAATAAAAATAACAAAGAGGACTTGGAGAACTTTTTTAATGGGCAAGGGTTTCTTCGTGTTGTATAGGTCTGATCTCACTCACCAATGCACAGCTCCCTTCATATGAGAAAGCATCACGCACATTCTCCTTCAGGTAAGTTTGGTACTGGCCTTCATGACTTTATTCCTTTCCCAGTGAGGGTTTGACTGAATAATCCTGTGCCCCCTGACAGATCGCAGTCCCCACAGATGTTAATGGAGATTTCAAATGTTAAAATTATCATTAGTGTGATTTCTTTCCTGTTCCTACATAAAGATGAGTACATCAGAGACCCAGTTAATTTCCACTGGTTTTATTCCCTGTTAGCAATGAAAGAGCCTCCAAAAGAAGTAAGGCAGTGGGGCTCACCCACTCTCTTCCTAGTTTGCTTTTTGCCTTAGACTTTGAATGAACTGTTCTCTTTTGCCTTGTGACACAGAGGTGTGTTAGTAATGGTCCTGAGAGCAGAAAGAAGATGAGGAGATCACGGTACAGGGATGTTTTGCTCTGTTTTCACATCATTACCAGATTTTTGCACAGTCTGAGGGATGAAGAGCACTGACTGCAGGTTAATGTCAGCTGCTCTCTGAGATCTCAAGAGAGGAGCTAAAGGGTGATCTTCACAGAATCACAGATTGGTAGGGATTGGAATGGACCTGTGGAGATCTTCTAGTCCAACCCCTCTGCTGGAGCAGGATCACCTAGAGCAGGTTGCACAGGACCACATCCAAGTAGGTCTTGAGTATCTCCAGAGAAGGAGACTCCACAACGTCTCTGGGCAGCCTGTGCCAGTGCTCTGTCACCCTTAGCGTAACGCAATTTTTCCTCATGTTCAGATGGAACTCCCTGTGTCCCAGTTTGTGCCCCTTGTCCTGTCATGGGCACCACTGAGAAGAGTCTGGCCCCTTCCTCTTGACATCCACCCTTTAGATATTTATGAGCATTGATGAGATCCCCTCTCAGTCTTCTCTTCTCCAGGCTAAACACATCCAGCTCTCTCAGCCTTTCTTCATATGACAGGTCCCACAGTCCTCTAATCATCCTTGTAGCCCATCTTCCAAACTCCTCCCTAGTACTCACAGCATTATGTACTCTTGGAAATCCTAAGGGATGCTAGTCTTCATTTGACAGATCCTGCTCTTTGCGTCCATCCTTGCTAGCTCCAGAATCAGGGGTTTAGAGTGCATGCAAACGTATGGCCATCCGCTCTTTCCAATTTGCCCCATTAGTGTCATGCACTGTATCAGCATCACAGGGGACAGTCAAGTTGCATTCTTGATGAAAATTCCAATTTTCAGGCAATCAGTTTTGAAGAAACTACATCATAGATGCCCTGAAGAAAATTAAATTTAGTACCTACATATTGCACTTAAAATATTTGTCAGACATTAATAATCAACTAGAATATATTTTTATATATATATATATGCCAAATAATATTACCTTGGCTCAGAAACTATGTCTGGACACAGATACCACAAAGTGCTGAAACTTCAGAACCAGCAAAAATACGCTGCTACCATCTGAGGCACTGTAGTCTAGACCCAAACTGAAACAAAAGCAGAACTCCCAGGTAAAACCAAGACATCTGTATTCTGTGGTGTGCTTGCACAGAACTGGAGATGAAACTGCTGTATGTGTCTTTTATTTGGACTCTAAATCTTGCTAAATAGGACACAGGTACACAAATCCAATGTGGACACTCAGTCTCAGAACATATGTGTATTTATAAATAAATTACTCACACTGAAGGACCGCATATATTTTACTTCTATTTTCTTTTGGTTTGTCTAAATAAATAATTATGCTTCTCTTCATTAGTTTTCTCACATGAACCATTTTATTTCTTCTCAAAATGTTTTCATACAAAAAATGTATTTCACCACCTTTCTAATTTAATTCCCCAAGCACTGCATTCTTTCTCAGTAATTTCTTATGTTCATTCTTTTGCTGCCTAAAAGACTTTGCCTGAGCATGTTTTCCATCATTGTTGTTTTTGTTTTCTTGGCTCAAAGTATTAAATCCTAGGCAGAGCCAACTAGAAACAGTTTGGACTCAAATTTGGGAGAGTGATAGGTCACAGAAAAGAACAGCAGGCAAATAGTAAGGAAAATATTTTCTCACAGGTTTATACATTTGTATGCACATATAATATTTATATAACACTCTTAAAGGGATAAACTTGCTAATAGCTAAAAATCATCCCCATGAATAAATTAATACCCTAAACAGACTGTAAATTAAATATGTTTCAAGTCTGCTGTCGTATCAACAAACTGCTGATGTTAGGACCTCTGGCAAGTTGCTTTACCTGAAATTTCAAAGTGGTGAATGGAAAAACTGTGACAATAAGAACGCAGCTGCTCTCCTAAGAAGTGCTATGTCAGTTTTTGCCCCAGAGTTTTATCACAGATATACAAGGACTTAGGAGGGTTAAAAAGCATCATCTGCAGTGGAAGATCTTTTATCTCTGGGAAAAAAAGCCTTTCAAAGCTCTGGAGGCCACACAGAAAACTAACTTCTGGAAAACAAAAGTAGTTCACCCATTTAGTTCTGAGCTCATCGTGTTCATCTTTGTCTATATATGACCTCATTCCTGGGTGAAATACTGGAAGTGTGTTGATTGGCTCCTAATGTCCTTATCATAAAATTCCTCATCAGATTCTAATGATAAAGAGAAAAGTGAAACCAACTTCTGTAACCCAGCACCAGTTTCTGTCCACCTTTACCAAATGGGTGAGACCTGGGATGAAAACAAATGAGGTAGCTGTACGGGACTATACAACTATATAACCACACATATATATACATATATATATATATATATATATGAGAACAAGCTACTTTAAAGCAAAACCAAGGCTATTCTTTCATTATTATTTAGCACTTGAAGATGTTAAAGCTAGTGATTCCGTGAAGACCATGAGAAGAATCAGTCATCCTCCTTTGTGTGCCCTGAGTTTCTTAAACTGTTCAGCTGCTGCCTGGTGTCCTTGGTTTCTGTCCTAGCTTTCTCATGTTGCTTCTGACAAATGTTTGCAACCTTGCCCAGCAGGTGAAGGACAAAGGTGGAATCTAATCTGAGATATACACTAGTGGAATGCTTCAACACAGAGATTACATTTAGGTTGAAGTCCTGATACGGAGGATGAACAGAAACTCGGATTCTCTTTCCTGTCTCTGCTGAGAGCTCTGAGTTGCTGTTCAAGCGCTGTTATCACTGTTGTTACCGTGATCTTTCAGAGAAGAGGGAAATGTGAAAGTGCTAGATATTGGAAGGATGGGGAGTAGGGGCTGAGCTGAAAAGCTGTTCTAGTTTTCATGAAAATCACCAAGATGTAGACTGTCATAAAAAGTTTGCCTCAGAAATGCCAGCCCAGCTCCAGGCAAGAGCCTGGGACTCTCCTCCTTATCCATGAAGAGTATCATGCTTCAGAGAAAGTTGGCTTCTGTGTTCAGCAGACGTAGAAGTGCAAAACCAAGCTGGGCCCACACCCACATATTATTTTGACTGGGGAGGCTGCTAGTGACTTGGGTCCCCAGATCCCTTTGGAGAGTGCTGATTGTTAACACTCAAAACTTAGCTTTGATATGCCTAAGGCCTTCCTCATTTTTGGCCATACGAAATTAAAATTTGCCTATGTTGTTCAAAAGACTTAGGCAGACCCTTCTAGCAAGTGCTCCTATTCCCAGCTACCATTTGTTGTAATGTAACATTATTTTCTCTTTATTGCATTGAGAAATATTATATTTCTTGTGCCTAACTGCTTTTCTCTTCACCAAGGGAAATAAGCATTCGATCAGGAGTTTGACTTTTGTTCTCCATAAGGCTCAGCAGGGAATTCTGAGACATAGTCCTTCGTCCTCTGAGTAGTTTTCTACCATGCTCTGTACAACAACCATTCTTTAATAGATGTTACACTGCTTTTCTTGTTTCACTGACACCCTGCCAATCTCATAACTGAAAAGGATGATCTTAGTGTGAGATCAGATTTTTGTCCTGTATGTGTATGTATTGTAGCTGGCAGACCTCTCCTGAACTGGGAAACTCAGAAAACATCCAGTATCCAAAGAATAGTTCCAAATATTTATCCAAATAGCTCACTCCATGACGGCTTTCCCTACCTTCACTCTGAACATATATCTTTTTCTTCTTACAAGTCAAGTGGAGATTTTCATGGCAGCAAGAATAAGATCCAAACCAAGTTTAGCTAACTGCAGGAAATGGTGTTCTGGAGTTTTCCTTTTACTTTTTTTTTTCCCCCTGCTTTATTTTTGTCTACCCTTGGATGACCTGTCTGATGCCGTTGTTATGAGAGAGATGCGAAGAAACTAAATCTCACTTCTCTGCATTTCACTGAAAACAGGGTTAGATATTAGGCAACTGCAAACTACATTTGTTGTTTTTTTTATAGTAGACTTTAATCCTTTGATATTCCGTCTTTTTATCCTCCTTTATTTTGTAATGTGACAGCTGTGACGATGATGGGAATGTATTTGAAAAGAATGCCTGTAAAATGTCAGAGTAAAAATAATGAGAAAAACTTTCCAAACACTTCTAAGGAGCTGTGTTCTCTGGGATAACACTCACTGTCAATTTATGCTGCGTCATTTGTGCTGAATCACTGTCTGCATTACTGTGCCAAAAGGAGGCAACATGTCTGTCATTGCTAAGGAGACTGTTGTTTGGATGCTCATAAGCCAACTGCCTACACACTCAGCCAATACAAAAATCATGCGTGGTCTGTGATTAAAGGAGGTGATCCTCGAGAAACTCAATTACATGCTACTATTAGAGTGAACAGTTGGCAATCTGAAAGCATAATATTAAAAGAAGTTATTACCCTAATCTGCTCTGGAAAATGGACCATAGTACAGAGTCAAACAAATATGTCGAAACCTATTCAGAAGGATTTAATTACAGTACTTAGTGCCTGGAGTCTCAAATTCAAGGAGAAACCGAGAAAATTGATCATAATTTAGGGTCATAATAAAATTTCACTCTGTTCACACCATCCACCTTATGGCCTCTATTGGAGAGATCATTGCCATTTCCAAGAGCAACACACAATCCTTCACAAAACATTACTGACTTCCAATATTTTTCAAATCCCATGTTTTTTAAGTGGTTCTTTCTGTTCAAGTCAGTGAGAAGTTGCCTAAACAAGGACTGAATTAAAATGTCAAAGTTGCAAACCTCTCATCCTAAATAGTTCTGAGTAATGCAATTTTTTTGAGAGAAATCTGAGTGATATCAAGAGGTCCCCTTTAAGGTAATTCATGTCTTACTTGCCATGTCTACCTTTCCAGCAGCACCACTCAGCTCAATTACATCCCTCGTTGAAACGGGAGGCAAGGTTCCCATTTACCTTAATCTTACAGAATCGTGCTCGTAAAGAACTGAAACTAGTGAAACACCAAAGCCAGAAATCTGCTTTGCTCATGATTGCCACAAGTGTTTACCTGTAACATAAAAGGTGAGGTGTTATGTAACACCAGACAACAATGAAAATATACAATTCTTCAAAAATAGGCTGTCTTGTACAATTATGAAATGGCAAAGTATTCTGTCAAATTGTTCTTGGTTTGAGCAAGGTGACACTTACCGTAGACATGGTACTATCACACGCACTCCAAGCTGCGTTAAGTACAGAATTATCTGGATGTGCTATCAACAAAAAGATAGCTTTGCTAGTTTTCTATTACTACTCCTGAAATGATCAAAGGACTCTTGATGTTGCTGAAGGCCTAAGTGGCTATTTGCTCTAAAGGATCTCTTCAGCGTGCCAGAGGCCCTGGGAACCATGAATGTGGAGGTCCTTTTGCACGAGACAGGTCTGGCATTTCATGCTGATGCTGTATCACAACCTCAGGCAGAGCAGATTCACTTGGCAAGTGATGTGGGGCCTGATCTTGCTCCATGTGCAGCACGTGGTCTCTCTGTACACATGCTCTGAGGCAGGTCAGACCAGTGCCAGACAGAGACTGCACTGGCTGTAGCATGGAAAGTCAGGCCTTGGTCCTAGAAATAAGATATTGCTGCCTAGAAAACTTGGGAAGAGCAGCAAGAGACAATTTGAATTTCAGCTTATGATTGGACAGAGAACAAACAACTTATGCCAGTTTGGAAAGCTCACCTAAACTCAGTTTATGAGCACCACCACAGCTCACAAATGTATCATAGCTAGAATCAGACAACAGTTTAGGTTAGAAGGGATCTCTGGAGGCCATCTGGTCCAGATCCCTCTTCAAAGTTCCCACCTTCCACCCAAGTTTCAAAGTTAGATCCAACTTCAAAGAGCTTTCCAGGCTACTGATGCGTCGACAAGGAAGGGTGAGAGCATACACAGAGAATCCTCACCAAATTCAGTTGCCTAAACATAAAATATATAGTGGAGCGTAAAAGACCTAGGGTATTGCAACCTGCCAGTGAGAGGTGTCTATGACTCGGGGACCAGTTTTATGTGTGACATTGGATTGACTTTACGGGAGAGAGGTGTGTGACAGGGGGAATCTGCTCTTGGATTGTAAAGAAGAATGCTAAAGACAAAGAAGATAGGTGAAATAAAACCAGAGAGGTGAAATTGCTGGCTTAAGTAGTAGTAGTCACTAGCTGAAGGTCTCCAGACAAAAACACCTACACAAAGAGGTATGAAAACCTGAGAGGAAAAAAAACAACAGAGAGCTGGAAGATGGTAGCTCAGCAGGGTGGAACATCAGACCAAGTGCCATGGAGACTGCCACTTCCCCACCCAGCTGATGAATGCCTGTTGCCTGACCAGCAGAGATTCATCAGGCGTCTGCCATACAGATGCTAAGAATACCAATGTAAGCCTACAACTATAGTCCAGCTGTGTGCTGTGTGTGTTAACTGATAAATAAAACAATTGTTTTGCACTCATAAATTGTGTATGAACCTCTTTGCAAGGGTCTGCACATAGTAAAATGCCCAGTAGAGAAAGGATTATATGCTTGACTCCAGAAAATTCTCCTGGGACTGTAGTATTCACTACATCCATGAAAACATTTTAAACACCTGGAAAGTCTCAAAAGGCATGAAATGCCCATGAATAGGAAACTAAATTGAAGTATGAATTTCTATTGCTAACACAGAGATTAATAGCATTTAGTGGCACTGTAGATATGAAAGAAAAGAAAGCTTTTGACATGAATCAGTATGAGGTTCCTCTCAAAATCTTTAGCCAGGGCCTGGCATCTTTACCAGACAGAAATACTTTTTTTTAAATTATTATTATTTTAGGTTAACTTAATAAGTGGTTTCCAATGAAATAATTAGCAGGCTGTGCAGAGTTTGGGATTTATGTGCCTGGATGGGTGCAGTCAGATGCTGTCTCATTTTGCCAGTATTTAAACTCATCAGAGATGTGCCAGCTTTGACCCAGGAGCCATATGGCCACAGTGTCATGTCTCAATGGTAATCCACCCACCTTCCAGACTGGTAGGAGGAACCCACTTCTGTTTACATCCCTCTCTGTAGACATATCCTGTGTACAATATGTAGATATATTGTACACTGTAAAATATGGACAACAAAGATGATAGGGTTTTCTTCTCTTTACCTTCTTAGATCCTGACAAATACCCTAAAGCAAAGCAGAAGCCAACCAAGGAAAGACATCTGTAAATTCTCTGCCTATCAGTGTCAGCAAATTCTAAGTTTGGGTTGGTTTGTTGTGAGTTTCATACGTATCTATACAGAATTGCTGTAACATAGTAATAACTATTTATTTAGAGGCATAGGGATCCCCCACAGAGAAATCTGTTGAGTGTCACAATCACATAACAGCTCCATGCAAACCACTAGCTTTCTGCTCATGAGGTTGGACTTCAGTCTTCAAGGACATCTAGAAATACAATATAACAGGAAAAATTCACTGTGCTTTGAGCCACTGAAAGACAATGAATAAATAAGTGCATCAAAGATTTTGTGTGAATGTTATTTCAGCTTTTCCTACCCTACTGCATATGAAGTAGAACTGAGAGGGGGAAAAAAAAAGAACAAGTGGCCAAAATTTAAGAATTTTTAATATTAATGCTTTATTTTGCATTCAATAATAAAACATTTTTGAAAGATTTCTTTTTCTAAAGTTCCATTAAAACAGTAATTTTCTCTGACAACAATAACACTTGAAAATCCATACTACAAAATAATAATAAAAAAGTATCAACCCTTGTCAGCAGAACAAACCCCAAAGGCCAGATGATGAAAAGGTTATGAAAACATTTTGCACTCACACTCATGCTTTTATATAATACGCGTTACAGAATGGAATCTGAAGTGATTTGCTTGGTATCCTTTTCTTATAACTACTGTCTGTCACTGATAAGAGACAGAAATATCAGATGTTTGTGACAGCATAATTTCACCTACAGACATCATATTTTGAATTACTGGTGGAAAAAAAAGACTTCTAAAGTATTTTTCTCTCTCATGTTACTGTTATCATTCACCTGTGAAATGAATTGTCTTATTGATAAAGGCACAAATCTAAGTATGAACATGACAAAGGTTCTTTGGGTGTTACTGGATGTAGTCTGCTCTTATTAAACGTTTTAATGGTTAACTACAAGGGGTTATATTACAATAATATGTAGGTCCTTGACTTAAAGTTAGAAAAAACAAGAAATGCAGCAATAAAGACATCTGCACAGACCTCTCACCTAATTTTATTTCTTACAGACCAAATCTCAGAAGAATGAATGACTGATTAGCCTTATATATGCATTATTAGGACTAGCAGGATGGATTATAGAAGGAATTCTCCAAGAACACTGAATTTTTCTCTCTTCCTGCATATTATCGTGTTTTGTTCTGATTTTGGTTATCTGATCTAAAGAATCACGTTTGGGAATGGTATGCATCTATGAGTTCCACTGGTTAAACTTACACCTGCATGTGCATGGGTATCACGTATTAGTACTCAGACTATGTTGGTAGCAGTACTACTTCAAAAATCATTCCTGTATTTTGTATGAAGATTTACCTTTGGATTCTCAAAGTGGATTCAGAAGACTGCTGTGGGTCACCAGAGCTCTAGTGCAAAGTCTACACATACCTGTGGGACAACATTGAGCCAGACTTTTAGAAGGGCTCTCAGAGAAAATTTTGAAGATGGTTCAAAGTAATCACATAAATGAAGGAAAGTAACCTGACCGCACCAGCCCCTTTGGCCGCAGAAGACAACTCAGGAGGGATAAACACAGACCTCTGACTCCTGCTCGTCTCTTTTAGCCAATATCTTCAGGAAGGGGCATCTGCAAAGGACAGTTTTACTCATCTCTGAATTGTGTTAGTAGTAGAAATAAAATATTTTGTGTTAGGTCAGAGTGCTGATGTGTAGAAATGAGAAACTCTCACCTGCTGGCTGGAAAACAGATCTGTCCTTTGGCCTACAATACAGTAACTTGTTACCACCTGATATTTCTTCTGATAAAGAAAAAATAAGTTACCATTTGGACCTTGACACTTTATGAGGGCTTCCAGGAGTTATATCTCATCAGGAGAGCTGACATGCTATGACGCACTGACAGAAATGTCCAACAAAACATAGTTTTTGCAGAATTTGGACTCTGATCACATAAGTAGTACTTTTTTTTTTTTCTTTCTTCTTGAGCTGTCCCTGCAGAGCTGATAAATGTACAAGTCTGTCTGAACACCTCATCTGCAGAGTAATCCAGACACACACAGTGTTATATGGGATGGATGTCTAATCTAAGTTGCTGACTGGAGTTGCAATAAAATGCTCACAACTTTCTGCAATTGTACTGCTTAAAAATAGCTTGGGCTAGCTTTTAGATATTTACTAGGTATTCCTCAGATGTGTAAGCCTGCAGATCTCTCCAAATAACTTAAAGCCTTTTTAATGTTAACTTATTTTTCAAAGTCAGCACTCTTGTGCTTTGTACAAACAATACTATTTTCTTCGGGTTTTAGAGCAGTTTGGTTTATTGCAACATCTTTCAGTACTGCCAACGTCCATTCAGTTGCACGCTATCTGTAACGTAAGGGTTATTCAAATGAGAAATCAAAATGATAATTCTTTAATACCAAATATCAGGATACTCTTTGGTGATCATGGTATTTTTTACTGATAAAATCTGACGTCAGGTTTACAGTCATCTCAAAACATTTGAAACCTTAGACAAAGTACGAGCACCTGTCAAAGCCTGATGCTCTCCCTAATCAAAAATATCACCAAGGTTGTCACTTTCCCAGATAAATTAAGGATAATAAGAAACTATATTCTTAACACTGTTCCATAACTATTCTGTACAACTCAGCAGCATATAGCACAGTTGGTAAATAAGTTTAAGACATTTCTGTGCATAATAGAAGAAACCTGAAGTGGAGCCAACAGGAATGAAAGTTTTCAAAGTGTTATTAAATACCTGAAATGCTATCTTAAACAATAAATAACAATAAATTATTGTCAAAACTTTTCACTGGAAATCAGTAGTGAAAAAAGTGATAAAGATGATTTTGGTCCTGTTTTCTCAGCTTATTAAAAGAACTCTCAAGTAAGACTTGTGGGTGAGCCATTCAAGAGATGGGAAAACTACAGAGGTCAGAATTTCAGTTCAATTTGTATATACACACAAGACTTGGGATGTAAGCACTGAACTTCATCCAAATATTTTTAAAAATGAGCCTGAAAAAGCAGTTTGGGAAATCTGACAATGAATGTTTTCTCCTGAGATTTCAAGGCCTTTCTGTTTCTTTTACAATAAGAGCTTCTCCCAACATATTTTGGCACTTTTAGTACTAAACGGAAAGGACCAGAGGATGTGGGGATATGTGAAGTTGAAAGTAAGTGGGAAGCAAAAATGATCTAAATACTTTTGAACCATGACAGGGCTTGGAGTCTGTTCAAGTTTCAAGTGAAATTTTGAATCATTCATCTCTTTATCTGGCTGGTGAGCCCATATCTATATTAATGGGAACTGCATACAATGTGTTCCTGGTGTGATCTCAGAAGGATCACATAGAAATAACATCATTTCCCAGCTGGCTATTGCAATAGCTGTGCTTATGCAGCTTGAAATTGATCTTGTTTTCACCACAATGTACTGCCAGGATAGATACAAACTGTTGTTCGACATCAGGTCTTTCAGGGTAGTGCACCTTTCAAAGAACTTTCTTACAATTTAGTACTTGTGATGCGGAACATGTTTCCCACAGGAATTACCTTACACATTTTTTGAATGAGATTTCACCTTACTTCTAACCTCTTCACAGCCCCATCAAAAAGTTGGAGGAATTCAGAAAAAAAGCTCACAAATATCAAAGCAACAGAGGGAATAACCATTTGGGATGGAATTGGAAGCATAGTTCTTTCCTGCTAATATAAACTCTGACTAGAGACAGTTGTCACTACAGCTGGATTTGGTAAAGGTATAACTCTGTATACAGACCCCGCATAATGGCATTTTAGAGAAACGAGAAACTTGAGGTGACTATCAGGAACAATTTCCTGGACACTGAATTAGAAGGATGGTCTAGCAGAATTCCTCTGGTTTTATTTGATCTTCTGTAAAGTCTATGTAATACCTACATCCACATATACATCTGCTGAGCATCTCCACATTACTAATGTTCTTGGGATATGGAACTGCTGCAGCACATGATTTTAAAACTCTCTCTGATTTTGCCTTCCATTATAGATGGAAGACTCCCTACAATCCCAATGGCAATCCTAGGATATTGGCTTGATTTTCAGGCTGGTGAAGTGTTGGCAAACTGTATTTGAGGTTAAATGCTGGCAATGTTGCTGTTTGATGCAAGGGTTGTTTGCCAAGCCAGGAATGGAAATGAGGTCTTCCTTATATCCAACAGAGACAAGGGATGCTGTGTTTAGGGGGGTAGGTAGGGAGTAGGAGGTGGGGGAAGGGGATATACACGGCCAGATGTGTGTACCCATCTGCCAGCTCAGGTGCCAGGAGAAGGGAGAACTCTAACACTTCTGTTATGAGGAAGAACACAGACCAAAGAGTTGGCTTCTGGAGGGTTCAACAGAGCCCTACCCTGCCCTTTCTCAGCAGAGTTTTATGGGTTAGCTTAGCTTTTCCTTTATCAGTAATTTGTCTCCATGTGTATTTTGGCAAGGGGAAAAAACATTGTTCTCAGCGAAAAAAAGCTAAGTTGTTTTGGGGAAATAGTTGGCTGAAGCAACATAGATTCAGTAAGATTTAGGAGAAATGAGGAAGGGAGTTAGCAGTGCCCTCAAATCTATGTTGTGAGAAGGACAGAAAAGAGGCCAGAGGATGAGGAAGAATAAATCCAAGTTCAGATTTCCCGATATGTAGAACAATCTGACCTCTCTCTCTGCGTGGAGAGCATGTGAAACTACACACAAGTAGTAACAAAACAGCATAGTCAGGTTTAACTTAGTATTTACCATGAACTAAGCAAAAAGCATGGCTTTAAAATAAGATCGTTAAAAATAAAAAATAAAAAAAGATATCATGCTTACAGGTTCTCGAAAGAAGATGGAGTACTTATTTAATAAACCTGAAAACATACAATGGGCGATATAAAATGCATACAAAATTAAATCAAGCAGGTACATTCATCACTGACAATAGAACAAATGGACCCAAGCACCAAACATTTATTTTAATGACCTAAGGCAGCATAAGGATAATGACATAAGATAAAGAACACTGTGAAAAGTTTTTGTATTTTTTTCTGTAGCCCATAGCACAAGGGCAAACAGGCGCTGGAGTATAGCAGCACTTAACTTGACACTTTTTTGACTGTGATGAAGAACTGGGGTAGGAGGGTGGTTATTCTCTTAACAGATTAATCGCAAATCCATTTATTTTGGGTGGCTAGCCAGGTTTTATTTTGTCAGCATTGGCAGGACAACATGTTTTGATTTTAACTTTTTAGTACCCTCCATTATATGACACAGTTAGTATAAAAAAAAAATAATCCAAGATACTGAATTGAAAAGTCGTTCTACATTGTGAAGTATTTCATAGAAAAACTGCTAAGAGAAGACATTGTGATGTGTCTTTTTAAGTCTTCCTCTAAAACAAAAGTTAAGCAAAATCAGCATACAGCATATTTTGGTGCAGCTCTGTTTTCTGATGTGGTTTTCTACTGAAAATTTTCCAAGCAACTCTAGATGAGGGTCAGCCTATGTGAGAGGTTGATCCTACAGAGCTACATTTTCTTTGAAAAGTCTGCCTCTTAAAACACTATCTTTAAATGCCCCAGTAAGTTTAATATGAGAGAGTAGGTCCACAGAAGGGTGTTTAACTCCTTGCATTCTTTCTGCTGCTCAGCTCTCAGTTCTCCCTCCCTCTACTCACAGGGGACTAAAATGCTTACCTGGACTGACCATGGGCAAAGTCAAGAAGAAGGAAATAGTAGAAAATCCAGCAGAGAAATAACTGATCAGCAACTAGGGATCCTGAAAGCAAGTATTAACATCCAGAAAGACCAAACTATAAAAATTAAATGCATAATAAAGCATTTGTTAAGATTTGAAAAGGCAAATTAAAGTAATTTCAGCTTCTTTTTTACCAATAAAACAGATTTTAGAGCTCATGTATAGTAAATAAATCTGGATCACATAGTGTTATATACATTCTGAAAAGCCATAAGAAGCATAAGAGCCTAAATGTTAATCTCAAGGACTGCTTCTCAGATAACTGGTATTATTTCTAGTGTTCAGTTTCCATGTAAAATGTTCATTTCTTTTTTTTTTTGCCTCACTGATTAATGTATTGCTTTAGAACTTAATAGAATTTCCTAAATCCTATAAAGCAGGCTTAAGCAATTAAGGATGATCTTTAAAAGGATCCTGGAGTTTAAAATGTATTTTCCTCAGTACCTCTGTAGTGGACTAGCATTCAAGAACAAAAACTCTTACTAACTTGCTGACTTTAGTAATTACCTGGGTCAGAGTTCCCACTAATTTCATGGAATCATAGAAAGGTTTTGTTGGAAGGGACCTATAAAGATCATTTAGGTCACCCCTCCTGCCATGAGCAGGGACACTGTTCACTAGATCAGGTTGCTGAAAGTCCCATGCAATTTGCAGTATCCCCAAGTCCTTCTCTGCTCTCAATCTGTTCATCCCCCAGTCTATACTGGTGTTGGGGACTGCATCAACAACCCAGGTGTAGGATCTTGCACTTGGCCTTGTTGAACTTCATGAAGTTGCAGAGGCCCACTCCTCAAACCTCAATGTCATACTCCTGATGTATGTTCTGAATTTGAGGGTTTAATTACATTTCTGAATGTTAGTTTAGGACGTAAGGGCATTAATCATGGGTTGTGGTCCTGAGCTATTCTGGTGCTAGTTCACCTGCCTATGATAGTTACTTAACTGACTAACTCATGTAAGTTTAAAGGAGCTAACCCTGCAGATCCTCTCTGGGAAGAAAACTGATGCAGGGTTTACAGAAATGGACTTAGACTCAAATCATAGCACAAATTATGGAGCAAGAGCTCTACATTGTCTCTCTTCAGCTTTTAATCTCCATTGAACATTGTATTTCCAGACAAAATATGTCTGGACTGGGGCAACTGCAAAAGGAAATGTGAGAAGGAATATTGTTAAATACATAAAGTTGTATTAATTATTATAGTTAGACATTGTCTTAAGAAAGTAATGTCATATTCTGCCCTTACTGAAACTGAGTGCCTTCTCATTAATTGCAATCATGCCTGAAACTAAAGAAGACTCATGATTTGACTGTTTCCTTTTCCCCAGAGAAATTGTTCCCAGTTTACTGTTGTGTTCCTCTGCAATCTCCAGAAAGACTCATGAGCGCCTAGGTTCATGAGCTGAGTATGCTGCTCCCATGTGGGGATCAAGAAATGTACATTTTCTACCAGAAGCAGTATTCTTGGTGCCTTCTCCCCCAGTCAATCCTGTGCGCTTCCACCTAGAGCTATTCCCAATGCCCTTGCAAATGGCAAGCAGACGGGATGCCCAGAGGACCTGGTCTGCATAAGGACCAGAGTTGTGACTCCTGGCAGAAGGGTAAACTGGATGTGTAGGCAACTGAGCGCAGCCTGAGTGCAGCCTGCTTGTAAAAGCTGTACAGATAGCTAATGCCGTGCCTCGGCAGGGACCACAGGCATCCACAGCTCCTTTGGAAGTGGGTTGGCTTTTTTAAAAGCTAAATTCTAGGTGCAGTCTTTCTGCTTCATATCCTCACCTGTAAAAAGGGGATACTTACTCTGCCTCAGAAAGACTGCATATAAAGACACCACAAATTGAGACAGGGTACCTCTACTGTAAGTTAGATGTTTAAATGGTCAGATCAGTCATTCCCTGGCAGAGCCTATTTCTCTCCACTGAGTATAAAGGGATTCTAGCATGACTAGCTCAGGCTTAGACATCTATCTTTCTGACGTTTAACTTAAGCAAGTGACTCCTGGGCCAAGGAAGCTAAAAAATCATGGTAATGAGTCACAGCAAATAACTGGGGAAGAGAAATTTCATCTGAGTTCCACCAAAGGGCACATTTTGACCCAAATAATTTCTTTAAGATTTCATCCACAACTTCTATTGTGTTTGGTCAGAATACAGCGTCATCAGAGTACAGAAGTGGGCACTGAACAAGTGGAGGGAATTAAGAACAGTTTCTATGTCAAATTCATTGAAGTTTCTGAATTGTGAAAACAAATATTCATCTCTGCATGTTTTCAATTTTTTTTCTCAATTCTATTTCTCTGTTCTCTATCATTTTTGCAATGTAATAAATAAATCATAGAATCATAGAATCATGGAATGGTTTGGGTTGGAAGGGACCAAAAGGATCATCTAGTTCCAAACCCCCTGCCAGGGGCAGGGACACCCTACACTAGACCCAGTTGCCCAGAGCCCCATCCAACCTGGCCTTGAACACCTCCAGGGATGAGGCCTCAACAGCTTCTCTGGGTAACCTGTGCCAGTGCCTCACCACCCTCACAGTGAAGAATTTCTACCTAATGTCCAATTTAAATCCCCCCTCTTTTAGTTTATACCCATTACCCCTTGTCTGGTCACTACACTCCCTGAGAAACAGCCCCTCGACAGCTTTCCTGTAGGTCCCCTTTAGGTATTAGAAGGCTGCAATTACGTCTCCCTGGAGCCTTCTCTTCTCCAGGCTGAATAAACCCCAACTCTCCAGCCTGTCCTCATAGAAGAGGTGCTCCAGTCCTCTGATCAGCTTCGTGGCCCTCCCCTGGACTTGCTCCAACAGCTCCATGTCTTTCCTGTACTGAGAATTCCAGAGCTGGATGCAGTACTCCAGGTGAGGTCTCACAAGACCAGAGTAGAGGGGGAGAATCACCTCCCTCGACCTGCTGGCCACACTGTTTCTGATGCAGCCCAGGACACGGTTGGCTTTCTGGGCTGCCAGTGCACACTGCCAGCTCATGTTGAGTTTTTCATCGACCAGCACCCCCAAGTCTTTCTCCTCAGGGCTGCTCCCAATCCATTCTCTGCCCAGCCTGTAGTTGTGCTTGAGATTGCGCTGACCCATGTGTAGGACCTTGTACTTGGCCTTGAACTTCATGCGATTTGCGCTGGCCCACCTCTCTAGCCTGTTGAGGTCCCTCTGGATGGCATCCCTTTCCTCCAGCGTGTCGACGGTGGGGGGATGGTTGGACTAGATGATCCTTGAGGTCACTTCCAACCTTAATGATTCTATTCTATTCTATTCTATATTAAAGTTGTGTGAAGATTAAAGGAGTGGGGTGTTCAATGTATTAAATGGAAAGAAAATTCATTGGACAAAGACAGAATCCAACAGAAATTTCATATAACACTCAAGTACTACAAGGCTTAATTGAAGCAAATGTCCTGTCAAATCCAACCTCTTGACAAGCTTCAATTTAAGGATGACATTCATGATTTAATATAAAAATTATTTTTAAGTAAAGCCTTCCTTATTTTTACCACATATATAAAATGATTTGAGAGGTTTAGTGAGATTGGGGGGGGAAGCTATTTAAACTAGAGGGCAATGTTGTTATAAAAAGAAATTGATGCAAACCAGATAAAAAGAAATTTAAGCTAAAAATGAGCTGGCTTTTATCCATCAAAGCAGTTACATTCTAAGCTAGTCTTCTGGGAGAAGAGAGGCAAAAATACAGTTTAAAGATAATGCTTTTTAAAAAGGATTATATGGTGCCATTGTCTATGGTGGAGATGAGACTAAATGACCCAAGAGGCCCTATAGTTGTCCTGTTGTCTGATGTTCTTAAACACAACAGTGCACACACACTCAATTCCAAGTGAAGCTGTTCTTTTTCAACTGGTGGTACAATGAAATGTCTATATTTTTCTTTTTTTTTTTTTTTTCCTATTTCCGAGGAAAAGCTAAAGGACTTACTTTGGAGAGCCAAGTGAAACAGCTACAAGGAAAAAGTCTGGTGTGCTGATATGATGACATATGCGTGTGGTTTCACACAGTAATGTGTAGTTCTAGGTGGTAGAAGGCTGTAGGTTGTCATGTTAAGTGTGATGGTATTGATTAAAGATAACAAGTGGAAAAATGTACTTCAGCCTTCATATGTTCAGGATGCTGGTTTCCTGCTGCTATAAAACAAATGAAAGATTTGGCTAGTCCTTATAGAACTGAAATGTTAGAGAGGAGAGAAGTTTTCCAGTGCTAATTGATGGATCCTACCTCTGGACTCCAGTCCCTCTCATTAAGCCATCTATCACTGTATGTCACGGACATGGCTTCCTACAGCACTTTAAATGCCAGCCTTGTAATCTCTTCCCTTATTCCCCTGACAGGTCTGATCTGCCAGCTGCAGCTTTCCCTTTGCTCTTCGCTAAGGTTGTGAAGAGTGCTAAGGGGAACATGGCTGGGTGCTGTGAAGCCTTGGCAGGCAAAGGCTCCAACTGGAGCACCTCACAGTTACCCTGATGTCAAACCCTACTGGCAGCATCCCAAGCGGGGTTCGATTGCCGTGCAAAATTCAGCTGGGCTGAGATAGGAAAGCTAATCAAAATAACTCGGCTTTGGAAATAATACGCCTCCTCCCATCTTTGATGTTCCCTTGACAGATGATGCAAATGAGCAGTGGCCTCTGAATTGCGAAATAGCTCATTAGCAGCCCCAGATGGCATTGTTTGTGCGTACAGCGCTGCATGTCGCGCTGTTACAGCTTCTGGTCCCAGAGTTAAATCCTGCACAGAAGGCACACAGTCGTATAGGAGAATATGGAGTGCCCTGACAAAAAACGTAACAGCTTCTCTCTGAACGCTGGATAAATGAGTTAATTAATAGGAGTTAAAAGTTAATAAAAATTGGTCCTCTAAGAAACAGTGTAACTCCTGGCAGATGATTTATTTTTCTTGAGTAATACTTAACAAAAGAACAGTGCATACCCTTCAGCCTTTACTTACAGTTAAAACCCACTGACATGTAGAATACAAGCGACATCTGAAGCATATTTTTAGTATTACTGATTATTATTTTTCCTGCAACTCTTCATAATTGAAATTTCTGAAATTTTATAAGATTTCCAGCCACCAGGGTGAAAATAATAATATGAATATTAGCTTTATAGCCTTTATTTTTAAAAAATACTAATCTAGGGATTCTTCTTTTCTACCTTTGGGTTTTGAAAACTTCATGATTCTGTCTTTCTCTACAAACATGAGGCATGAGAAATAGATTTTTTAAAAATGAAAGCACAGATTCTCATACAAATTTAAACACCATTAAATATCACAAATGAGTCTTACTCTAAAATTACTCAGATAGACTTCAGCTAGTTTGGGATGAAAATCACTAACACATTTCAGTCACTAGCTTATGGCACCTATTTCTTCTACAAGGTCACTAAAATATAGTGAAATGACCTTTCATATACACTATTACTGACCTCAACAAACAGTATTTTTATTTCATTATATGTGCAAAATTGCCTCATCATTTCAACATAGATAACGTACAAATCTGTGTAAAACAAATATTCTGAATAAAATTGCAAAACTTCAACACATTTTTGTATTATTATAAGGCTATCTTGAGAAGACTTTTATTAAGAAAATAATTTGATGCAAAATTTGATTTCTTTCTAAATTATTTCCAGATTTCTTCATAAGATACAGGACCTTCTCAGCCTTCTTCCTCTGTTGGTTAGGCACTCATGTGCCAGTCCAAGTCCTTCCCTTGTTTAAATTAATACAGGGATTTGACTATTGACCTTTTCAGCTTTATAGGTGCATGATGTAATCAGGAGAATATCCAGATTGCCTTCTGATCTTTTTTCTACCCATAAAAGCCCTTCTGTATTCAAATATTCTTTTCAGAAGAATTTCAGGCTAAAAAATTGATATTTTCTAATTTTTTAAAAAAAGTGACAAGCCTGTTGTGATTATTCCATAGAATAGAATAGAATAGAATAGAATCATTAAGGTTGGAAGAGACCTCAAGGATCATCGAGTCCAATCGTTCCCCTACCACCTACTACCCACTAAACCATGTCCCTGCGTACCACATCCAACCTTTCCTTAAACACCTGCAGGGACGGTGACTCCACTACCTCCCTGGGCAACCCGTTCCAGTGCCCGACCACCCTTTCTGAGAAGAAATTTCTCCTCATCTCCAACCTGAACCTCCCCTGGCGCAACTTGCAGCCGTTCCCCCTTGTCCTGTCACTAGTTATCTGCGAGAAGAGGCCGACCCCCAGCTCGCCACAACTTCCTTTCAGGTAGTTGTAGAGGGCAATAGACTGCATAGATGTGCTAAATTATGCAGCCATAGAAAATATACTATTGGCCATATATTTTAGTCCATAATTTGTAGGCTGTTAAAAAAAAATAAAAGGAAAAAGCTGATCAGAGAATAACTGCTTTAAAAATATAAAAGCCATAAATGCATACAGATGCATTAAATATTATACATTTTATAGGCAAAAATATTCTACCATAATATAAATTTAGACTTTCTGGAAATCCTACACCGCAAATAGTTTCTCCACTGGAAAGATGATGCTAAAGAACACATGGCAAGTTGTTAGACATTATCATTGAGTACACATAACTTTTCATAACATTGAAGAACTCGGTCGTGGTGAGACTGAAATGCGATATAAAAGTTGATATAGAACTGATTCCTTTTCAAGTAACTGTAATTATAAATTTACCCTCTTGTAACTTCAACTGGGCAACTCAGATTAGCATCACTTACTTATTTTAACTGTGAATCTCAATAAATGTAACATGTTTTATTTATTTTTTTAAAATGTTTTTTACTTGCATGAAAAAGGATATAAACCTCGTATTTTTTTATAATTCAAGAGATGGAAGAGAAAGCTTTGCCAGAAAACAACAAAAAAGGTAATCCATGAAAGAGAGTTACATTTCTTACTGATTTACAGTTGGATTTTGTCAACCCAAATTTCTTCTAAGCAAAAAGATGCTGCTGTGTTAATTGCAGATCTCGGCTAACATCTGCCTTTTGCAAACACAATCCCCTCATTTCATATAAACGGTTTGCCTTAAACTTTTACTGTTCCAAGTTTCCAATACTCCTTAGCAGGCCAAAAGCATTTATTTTAATGTACAATTATTGCTTAATAAAAGCATAGTGAGAAAATACAGGGTGATAAATATTTTAGCTCATTGTATTTTCTGCAGAATATTTAATGTTACATTATTTATTGGGTGGGGAAAAAAAAGAATAACCAATTGTTTAAATGAAGCCTGAGAAAATCCCAAAGGTGTTTTGTGTACTTAAGTGCTTTATTTTTGCATTATAGCTTGAAAATCTTCTTGAGTTTCCTTCTGTAAATGCTTATCATAAACATCTGCTTCTATGAAGTTACATGCTCTATTTTAACTTGCAAATGCCTGGCAGTGTGACATCTAATATTTTGAGGGCAGAGGGGCAGAAGTGGAGTGCCTTTGCAGTGCTCTTCTGGCTTCGTTACTAAAGGTATCAATAGCAGAAACTGTGTTCTTAAATCAAACATTAAAAGACTTGTTCAATTTAGAGCATTCTTAAAGCACCTTGGTTCCAAAGCACCCATCAGGATTCAGCATTCCGAAGGTGAACATACGTGAGATAGCTGACCCCATCTGAAAGTGTGTCCAGCCAATCTTTGTTCTTCCTCCCTTCCTTTGTCCTCATTTCCCTCCCTTGCCAACACGTTTCCTCTGTTGCACTGGCTCTACTAGATCACAAGTCCTTTCTTCACTGCACAAATTCAGTTCATTAATCCTAACAAAAATTGATCCTTTTTATTTATTTAGGTATTGCTGGGGCAGTTTTCTTAGTGAGCTGAATCCTATTATTGAGAACTAACTGACTGGTTAATTTTAACCCCCTAGGCTCCAGGCTAGGCTCCAGGCAGCAGGAAGTGCCACAACAGTGACATCCTAAATTAGAGCTAATCTCCATTTACATACCGTTGGACATCTAACCTAACTGAACCCTTTCCTGAGGGTTACGATGTTGGTTGAAAGGGTCATTCAGGATTAAGCAAACATCTATCCTTCCCTTCCTCTTCAGGTTGCTTCTCCAACCAGTTTATGTACCAAGTTCTGATCTGCCGCAGTTCACACACAAGTAGGTAAGCTTTTAATTTAATTAAATATGTAAGGCTGCAAGCTGCAGTGGCTCAGGAGCAGCTCCTTTTCCTGTACAGTGCTGCTCTTCCACAGCAGTGAGGAAGATGGCTGGGAAATAGTCACTTCAGCCAACTCAGGTCAGTTCACAAGAATATATCAACTGCCATTGTTTGCTCTAAACATAGTCTAAGGTATTTCTAACTAATAAAATAACAGCGTCTTCTGCTCATTAATAAACTGATGAAAAATGGAAAATAATTCATTGGGGAAAAAAATAGCTAATTTGTCACAAATAACAGGCTTTTCTTTTGAAACAGACTTTTGAAATAGAATATCAGAAGCTCTGCAGTAAGTGCTGCTAGCAGCTTGCATTTCATTATTATTTTCATTTTACAGCACTGGAAGTACTGTAGCTATGTATAGTACAAAGGGAACATGGTCATTGTCAAAAGGTGCTCTGCAGTCTCAAGATAGCAATAAAACTATCAAGCAAAATGTAATTAAATTTTACTCTAGTCCCATATGTTGAATTGTGTAGGATGGATTTTTGGGAAGTAGGTATGATTGCAGGTTTTCATTACCACCACCTGGTATATGGTACATATTTTGGGGGATTGTATGATGGGGGAATTGCCATTGCCTTGAGCAACTCCTTCCCCATCCGTATCATACCTGCCACAAGTGATATTATTGGAATCATGGCAACTTCCTGACCATGCCTGGCAAACATCATTTGATGTTAAAGAAATAAACACTAAGATGAGTAGCTCCTTTCAGGAGCAAGAAGCACATTTCAAATTGTAAAAGATGAGACGTTATTTTGTTCAGGATATAAAAATCAATATCAGTATTGTTTGTATCACAATAACCATAAAGAGATCCCTGCAGAAATCAGAACTAGAGCACGTTTAGAGGACTGTGCATACAAAGGCAAGACCTACCCTAACAAACACAGAAATACGTAGGGTAGGTAAAAACCACATTCTAATGAAACACAGAGGAGCAAAGGTGAAATTCATGTCCATTAACTTCATCTGTGCAAGAATTAGGTGTCTTCTCTGAGGCAGTTACCTGAATTCTGTTTATGATCAGGAGGGATGGATGGAATTCCCTCTAGGGTGCATTAGTCCACCGTAAAATGAATCTCCAGCACAGGTGGAATATTTCGCCCTGTGGATGTACTTGTTCTCTTTATTGCTTGTAAAGAAAGTTAGTTTGCCAGCTTAGACTAGACAATTTCTGGACAATTAAGTGAAGTGAGCTGCGCACAAGTCAAAGTACAAGATCCTGCAGGAACAGAACCACATACTGTGCTGTGTCCAAGATACCAGATACATGTGCAGGAGAATTTTTCAAAGTAAAGAAAAATTAAATATGTAAAATAAAGTATTTCCAAGTTCTCTTTCAGTTACCATGGTGTGGTAAATAACAAAGACAGGTTTTGCAATGGAAAGCCACATAAAATAGCTTAAATCTTTATGCTCTAGTACTTCTGTAGCTGTCTTCATTGAGCCACTCGTGTTCACTGTTATTACCTGCATGAAGACTCTCACCTACAAATTAAGTCATAGAATAGAATCATAGAATCATAGAATGATTTGGGTTGGAAGGGACCACAAAGATCATCTAGTTCCAACCCCCCTGCCAGGGGCAGGGACACCCTACACTAGATCAGGGTGCCCAAAGCCCCACCCAGCCTGGTCTTGAACACTGCCAGGGATGGGGCCTCCACAGCTTCTCTGGGCAACCTGT
>VWZZ01000055.1:1315-21338 GCA_013399095.1 Psophia crepitans
CCCTGGAGCGTGTCCAGAGAAGGGCAACGAAACTAGTGAAGGAGCTAGAGCACAGGTCTTATGAAGAGCGGCTGAAGGAACTGGGCTTGTTTAGTTTGGAGAAGAGGAGGCTGAGGGGAGACCTTATTGCCCTCTACAATTACCTGAAAGGAAGTTGTGGCGAGCTGGGGGTCGGCCTCTTCTCGCAGATAACTAGTGACAGGACAAGGGGAAATGGCTGCAAGTTGCGCCAGGGAAGGTTCAGGTTGGAGATGAGGAGAAAATTCTTCTCAGAAAGGGTGGTCGGGCACTGGAACGGGTTGCCCAGGGAGGTGGTGGAGTCACCATCCCTGAGGGTGTTTAAGGAAAGGTTAGATGTGGTACTTAGGGACGTGTTTTAGTGGGTAATAGGTGATGGGGGGATGGTTGGACTAGGTGATCCTTGAGGTCTCTTCCAACCTTAATGATTCTATTCTATTCTATTCTAAATAATGGAGGTTTTTTTTGTGAAATTTAAAGAGAATTTGCTTCTGGATTCAGTATGATTATTAATTCTTAGCTATGATTTATTATGTTGTTCTGTTAAATTCTTCGTTAATTTTTTAGAGAGGTAGTGATTGTGTTTTGGATTATTTGTAAAAGAAGATAAAAACATAATACTGTTTGGCTCCTTTTTTCTGTTGTTACTGTTTTAGCTAAGTGCTCAGTTAGAACCTGCAACAAATAAAAAATCTCTGAGTTTTTCATTGAGCACATCTTGGCATTCATATGAATCCATTGATTCATCAGATATGTTGAAACTGTCAAAGTGAAATCTGAAAAGCCATATTTTTCAATGGATAGTTCGAGTCATGCAACCTGTTCTATATGATTTTGCAAATATATGCCATCAAAAATCAATGTTGTTGTAAAAAAACTCTTGATGTAATAATATAAGAAGATACTAGAAAGGAGGCCAGATGTTTAGAGCTAAAATCTGTATTTCATAATCCTATTTTTTCTTTTAACTTTTTGTACACTTTGTAATTCTCTAAGAGCACCATTGTATACATTCATTTCAACAATTCTCTAAATAGGCTTTCCCAAATACTTATTTTATATAGACGCATATATATTTGGTGTTGTATTGATTTATTTATCTCCTATATCTTTTGCATTTATTAGATAGTAACCAGTGCTTACCATTCTCCCCGGATTTTCCTGAATGCTACATATTTTATATTTTATAGTTTTCTATTAAATGTATTACATTTTCTAAAAGATCCAAAGAGTGCATTTAAGATATGAGAACTGAAAGTGATGTTATAACTCTCTAGTATTGAGCTGAATTGTCTGCTTCTTGACAGCTGTTTCATAAAAGCACAAAAAAGCTCTAGGCCCATCCCTTCCAAAGAAAAATTGGTTTAGGAATTGTACAGAACACAGTAAATAGAGGCCTTGATTTTCTATTTCCTCCATTTTATAAAGGCATTTCCACTGGCACAAAGTAAACTGCCAAAATCAATACCATAGTATTTTCTATTTACTTTTCCCTTCTTTTAGATGTTTGGATGTGCAGTAGACTAGAGAATCAGACCAAAAGTTCCTAACCTGAAAACTTAGAGTTTAATGCTACAGTTTCACAAAGAATTAAAGATCCATGAAAAATTACCTTTTCTTTTCTTTTTTTTTTTCCTTTGGAATTATTTCTGAGTACTAATGTGCATTTTTTACACTGTAACTTGAATAACCAGCTGCTTTAACATGGAGACAAACCATACAGGTCACTATTATAGTCCTCTTACCCAACCAAATAAACACTACAGAAACAGTCTTTGGCTAGTGGTGATTTGTACCTAAAAAAGACCTGTCCCATAGTGTTAGATGTTTGCTGTAAATCCTGATTCAAAGACATTCAGGGAATATAAGTTATATCTCAGGCAAAAATAGCTGAAGACGTTTTGCCTTTTTTTTTCTGATACTTTGATTTGCAGGTTGAGAAATTCCATTCATTAAATTTGCATCAATACTTTTTTATTGCTGGTTGACTATCAAATGCAAATTAAGATATCATTCTCAAAAGTATTAGGGAGACTGGAGTTTTCTGAAAGGAATTTTTCCCTTTCAGAAGTAACACCTAAAAATATATAAAAGAAAATGCTTCATATTTCCTTCTCTCGTACTATTCTTTCCTTTCTGGTGTGTCTCACAATGCAACAGATGTTTTCCATAATCATGCTACAAAGAATAAATACATGAAAAAAATAAAACAAGAAAACTCAGCCTTTCTACATTTTCCCCCAGTAGGCATTCTAATTGCTTTCATGAGCCGCTAATTAAAAATAAGTCTTTTTTCAGCATCAGATATGTGGGTTTTGTTGATACTCTTAGCACAGTAATGGATAGCTGTGCTCTTCTAAGCCCCCTTCAGCTGGCATTTAAAGTAGAAGCAATTCCTATTTATGTCAACTACCACTGCCAGTCATGTGGGAATAAATGAGACACTTGTTATTAGGCAGAATGAGTACGCTGCTGCTAATACTTGTAAACTGCAGCGCAGAGGACTGTTAGTCTCTTCTTGGTGAGTGCAGAAAGCAATTTCTGGACCCGGGGTGTTGATTGACATTCGGCTGGACATGAGCCAGCAGTGTGCCTGGTGAGGCTGCACCTCAAGTACTGTGTCCAGTTTTGGGCCCCTCACTACAAGAAAGACATTGAGGCCCTGGAGCGTGTCCAGAGAAGGGCAACAAAACTAGTGAAGGGGCTGGAGCACAGGTCTTATGAGGAGCGGCTGAGGGAACTGGAGTTGTTTAGTCTGGAGAAGAGGAAGCTTAGGGAAGACCTTATTGCCCTCTACAACTACCTGAAAGGAAGTTGTGGTGAGCTGGGGGTCAGCCTCTTCTCACAGATAACTAGTGAGAGGACAAGGCATGTTGCACCAGGGGAGGTTCAGGTTGGAGATGAGGAGAAATTTCTTCTCTGAAAGGGTGGTCGGGCATTGGAACGGGTTGCCCAGGGAGGTGGTGGAGTCACCATTCCTGCAGGTGTTTAAGAAAAGGTTGGATGTGGTACTGAAGGACATGGTTTAGTGGCTAATAGGTGGTAGGGGGACAGTTGGACTAGGTGATCCTGGAGGTCTCTTTCAACCTTAATGATTCTATGATTCTATGATTTTTATCAATATTCATTATAACACCATAGGAACGGTGGCATTATGAAAACCAGCTGCATTGAGTTTCAACTACTAAAGACAACTAAGTCCTTTGGCTTTTGGACTACCAGTAGAGTAGCCACTAAAGTATTTATGACTGAAAATATATCTAATTTTCAAGCATTTATATCAATGACTTCTAGAGAATATCTGTTTAGTCAGTACATCTTACATAAGAGTGATACAGTATGATAACCTAAAATACAAATGGTTTGGAACCCTAGAATATTGATGAGATAAAGAGGGTTTTATCTAATTAGAAAATCAGAAACAAGTTATAATTATCTTTACTTTTTTCCTTTTGTAGATCAGGCAAATAAAAATAGAGCCATGGTTTGACTTCTAAGAAAGTGCTAGTCTTTTCTGTACAGAAAAGTAACAATTTTGATTTTCTTTTTTGCTATATCTTGCATGTCTGCACACCAGACTCAGTAACAATGTACAGGTGACTAGCACATATTTTCACCACACTAATGTAAGGCCTGTTTCGTAAAACATGATAACCACCCATAGGCTGAACGTTAATGGCCTGTGTTAGATGTGGACAATCCCATAGAACTTAACTTATACAAGCTATTGGTGCCATGAGAAGAGGGTAACATGTCCCATTCTGCCAGAACCAAGCAAAGCTGATTGAGATATATTTTTGTACCAACAGTTTTTTGTGGAGTCAGTAACAAGCAGGTCACATCAATAAGATCTTAATTCTTCTCCATAACCTCTGTTTCTGGCTGTGTGAGGCAGGATCTAGGCACAACACTCAGCGGACAGCACAGCCTTCTCCAGGTTTCCATTACCTCCTGTGGGTCCAGTCCCACAGGAGAAGAAACTGGAAAGAAATTTATAAGAAAAGTTTCCCTAGCTACATTATGGGAACACGACAAGTGGTTTTAAAAAAGATACTTACATTTTTTCCTACCTATCTTTATCTAGAGCTAGAGAATATGATGAACAACAGCACACAAATTGTCACTGGATAATTATCAGATAAATTCAGCTAGTAAAAGTTACAGTTTATCATGTTTCTTTTATGTCTGGGTGATAGGTTAATTCGCAGATCGACGTATTGATAGACATAATGTATAACTGAAAGATGAAAAGTTTGGTAGGAAGGAAGACTAAGGGAAAATGAAATTACAATTTATAAGTATTAGAGGCACTGATTTTATTTCGTAGAAGGGAAGCAGTTTAATGTTACTATTGAAGTCAGATAGTTTATCTTAATCTCATATTTCATAACAAAACAATGCAGTACCATTTTTTCCCCAAGTAAATATTATTTTGCTATTAGGAGGCTCCCAGCTGTGCACTGACCCAGCACTGCAGGGGCTCAGCCATGGCCTGAGCTGGGTGTCGCTGGTTTAACCCCTCCACTGGGGCCAGTGGCTGTTGGCTGCCCTGCTTCAGCTTCAGCTCTGGGGGTGTCCTCACCAGGGCAGGAGTGACTCACTTCCCTCCTCCCTCCCCCAGTCACTGCCTGACAAACCAGAGCCCCTTGTGTGGNCAGAGCCCCTTGGGGGGGGGGGGGGGGGAGGGGGGCTGGGGGGGGTCACGTTTGAGAACATGAGTAGATGCTAGGACGAGAGTTTGGGTTTGGTTTGGTTTGGGTTTTGTGTAAGAATTTTAACCCTTGTATTCTTGAGATTTGTTTGCACTAATTTGGTCTAGTGTTACTAACTAGACCAGCAATATCAATTTACTGTACTCTGCTGAGACTACTAAAACATTAATTGGACTAACAAAAAAATCTTAGCTCCATATATATGATTTGTTTCCTTCTGCCAACAGCAAGTTTCTGACTGTGATGCATTCAATAAAACTGAAAGTTATGAAAGAAAAGAAAAAATTAATAAGACGCATTTTGGCCTTCATTAAATTGTTGGCATCATTCTAGCTATTGACAGCATATGTTTAGAGGAAATAAAAAAACTTCCGGGTAGAAAAACTGTTAAAATTGTTCATAATAGGAATGTTCCCCAGATGTAATATGTTAGCATAAGATTAAGTTGGAGTGCAAATGCTCCTTCTTCTCTCTAGTATAATATTTATTTACAGTCAGATCAAATGTTTAATCCAGCTTGGGCTTTGTATTTATATTTTGTATATATACTTTTTTTTTTTTCTGCCTGAGGGTTTTCTCACTTTTTTCAGCATTTAGTCAAACAAAACGCAATTGTAAGCAGCCAGCATCTGCAAATATATCATGGTATATCTACCATAGGCAGGAGGTCTTAAGCAGTGGGGCATTACCTGTATTAGTAAGAGCTGACACAAACTACTCATTTTGTACTCCCTGCTGAAAAGCTATTATGTAACTTCCTACATCACCAGTTCTCAATGAATCATAACAAATATATTTAGCTAACTATAACTACAAGGATTGTAGGAACTTTGCTACTTTCCCAGTAGCAAAGTAAGCAGTTAGTGTGAGCAAGTCCTTGCTTATTTCTCAACTTAGTAGGCAATAAAATAGTTTCATTATGACCACGAGATCATAAAAGTAACATGAAGGTACAGAGCTCAGTTAAATTTGAATTATGTTTTATTGAATTATTTTGAATTATGTTGAATTATGTTTTGTTTTCCCATTCTTTTGTATATCAGAAAATAAACATACTGATTTACATAATAGTGTTATTTTAGTAAGCGATATAGCTTAAATCCCCAAAGTTATGGATTTTTACTGAAAAAATTGTGAAAAGACAGTATAGCTTTCTTTGTAACCTAAAGAAAATGAGTTTTCTTTATTCTGTTGAATTAACTCCTTCCAACATATCCAACTTAAAATATACGTAAAGTGGTAGTTGCCTGTACCTATAGATTAGTCTAAGCATAATTTAAAATTGTTATAAGCAATTTACTCAAGTACTAAATAGGAAATTCATTCTTTATATTTATATATATATATATATTTAACTTAAAATGAGTCTTTATTGGTCTTGTTTCCTGGGTCTTACGAATAGTGCTATAAAATAATCTTCTAGTGAAAATTCTATTATAAGGTTGTACAAATTAGAGTATTGTGGTTGGTTTTTGGGGTTTTGTTTATTTGTTTGTTTGTTTTGTGTTGGGTTTTTTTTGCCACTAGAGGCACTATTACAGCAAAATATTATTAGTAAGAATGGAGAACCACAAATTTAAAAAATAATGTAAGTCTGCCTTAAAATAAATGTAGACTTGCATTAACATGTGTTACATGCTGTAGTATACCTTACAGAAGATGAAAAATTATAATCAACAGAAAAGCATATGAAAACATGCTTTAGTTCTAACTTTCAACAAAACAGGTGAAGCAACTACACTGATATTGCTGGATACTACTTGGAAATTATAAACAACACACTGTGCAAACACATCAGTATCTGATCAGGCTCTTAGTCATCATGCTTACATTGCACGTGCGTTCCAGTTCAGGCTGAATTTTTTTAAAAGGAGATGGTCACTTATTCACTAAATTATACCAAATTGTATAACAATGCAATACTCAACTTTGAGATGAAGGAGTGTCGTGCATACTGCTACTAGAAATGAAACAAACAGCTATTTAATGAGGGTTTGTTTTGTCACACCTATTTCTGAATCCTCAAAGTAAATGGCAACATTGGGCTAATGCTTTTGTTTATCTGCCACTTTCCTGTTATTTGTGTCTGTTCTGAAGATAATGAACTTCTAAGGGACTGATGGGACTGTAAGGCATGATAGCACAGCTACAAAGCATATGTTTAAAAAAAAAAAGGGAAAAAATGTCTCATTTGTTTTGAGACTTCTTTTGGTTTAGATTACTGCCCATGTTAAACAATTTACTTGAAAATTCTTCTATCAAAATATATTAATACTGGTGAATAAAATAGTTGTTTCCAAATAAGTCTACTAACTACAGTACCATAAATTAGATACAGTACATACAGCAGCAGCAACAAAGTTGTTACTGGCTTTGTTTTAAAACATTTAAATCAGTTGGAAACTTTCTCCCTGGGTTATATAATCTGGGCTTGTTAATGAGCACCTGATCTCCCTCAGCTACCCCAATTCACACTGTAATCTGTATTGGGAGCATTCCATATTATGTAGACAGTTTCCTTGGTTGAGTAATGTCTGTGTTTTTATAAAGATGTATTTTAATTGTTGATGTTTGTTTACATTTACTGAATGTTTTTTATGCCTAAATTGCAAATGCAAAATTGATGCAACTATGGCAACCTGCAGTGTGACTTGCTCTAAGGAAGGATTGATGGCCAAGAGAGTTTTCCACTTTCTATTACCTTGAATCAGGCCCTGATGGACACCTAGAATAAGATTTTGAAAAGTTTGAACATTTGTTATTGGCATAACTTTTTTCCCTTTAACCTTAACAGTCCCATACCACTTAGTTGGATAGGAATATATATAGGTCAAAAATCTCAGTCTATAATTATTCATTTTGAACTCTTACATAAATTTGAAAATATTTTACAATTATTACAATTGCTTTAAAAGTCATGCTCTTTCAAATGCAGAGAGGAATAATTCCTGTGTCACAGCAGATATGTCTGATTCCTCTTATAAATTCAAGGAATAAAGTGGCAAGAGTTCTTTTGTACACAAAAATATCTGACTTAATGATGGGTGACTCATACCCATTCCAAAATAATGTAATAAATGTTCACAGGAGTTCATAGTACGTGGAGCATGTAGTCACAGACCATCCACTGATTAAGATTATAAATAAAACAAAACTGTAAGCTTTTATTTTTCCTTTTAGATCAGATGTTATATAATAATCTAGGATTCAAGAATATACACATTAGCTGATTTTCAGTACAATTAGGAATATTATATGCAGTGTACTTACTGAAACAGTTGTCCTGTAATTATCTTAAGTATTGAGCTTTTCTGTTTTAGTGTAATGTTATCGTTCATTACAGGGCTATTAGGGGGAAAAATAAAGAACAAACAGAAATAACCATTTTAAAAAGGAAATGGCAAACAAAAAATAATATTTTTTTCCCTAGATTTTATCCTTTTTTAGTCCTATATTCCTATTCATCTTCCCTTTTATTTAATGTTTTTCTCATAGAAGATCATGAAAAACTGTATAGAAAGCTAAGAAATACTAAAAATGTAATTTAAAAAATACATATTTTAGCATTCTTTCCCTTTTCATTTGCTAAATTTCTGCTCATTTTTTTCCCTGTTTCTTTTCTCTTGAATATCTGAAAAATACTTAAAACATCTTCTGGAAAAGCAGTTAGAATTGATCATCCAGCTTTGTTCAGAATCTTTCATGTTTACATTCTTAATAAAGAAAGAGCAGCACAATTGACACAAATATTTTCCTTGAAAAAATATGTTTAGATACTATGTGAAATCATAAAGGTCTGTGCATTAGTTACCATCTGAATGACAAAACTCAGGAAGTATAGTGCCTAGAATAGGAAACTCAAAATATGGTGAGGCATTTTTTTCAACGATTATAAATAAACACAACTAACAACATTGTATTTACTGTTTCATTCTGTTTCATAATTTTCTTTTTGCTATTTACAGATATTTTTCCTTTACACAACACAGTATTATAATACACCAAAGCACAAACCAGCTATAAAAATGCAGATGAACATATGTGGAGCGCAACTATGCTTTTTTTTCTTTTTTTTATTTGAATGAAAAAGCTCTTGCTGATACAGGGGGAAAAAAAAAGTAATCATTCTTCTATAAAACTTTTACTTGCACATCAAAAACACAGAGGGGTAGGAGGGAGGATGAGTTCAAGAAGCATTTCCAGCAGGGTCCTCTAATAATAATATACTTTTCCAATAACAAGCTGCTATTCAGTAACCTCTAAGGAAAAAACAGGCTTCATGAAGTTCTGGGAATGTCATCCTATGCCTTTCTGATTGATCGACCTTTTTCCTCCTTGACGAGTTCAAAAGTTTGATAAAATTAATTATTTAAAACTTTGAACTCCTTGGTGAAATATTGTTGTCCTTTGCTGTTATATTAAATGTACAGAACGAATAACAGTGGAAGTAATTGGAAAATTTGAGCCTCAGAAAGGTTAAGTGACTTTCCTGAGGTCACAATGAGGATTTGTTTGACCTCTTGACTTGAAGAGCCATATATAGTTCCTTCTCCAGCTTAATCCAATTAGCATTTTGATCGTCAGTTAAGCTCAAAAAGCAATTATTTTCAGCCATCTGCTTTTATCACATAGTATTTGAACCTGCCTTATATGCTCTGTGGAGGAAGGGCCTGAGGTTAGAGGCACATTTCCTCTTGCAGCACCCAGAACTCAAGGAAAGGATAGTGCTTCCCCACAAAAGAATGAAGCAGGCTGCTGCTCTTGCATTTTACTGTGCTTGTCCTAGGCAAACGTGTCAGCATCCAAACGATCTTCAGAAAAAGTCCTGAGTACCTCAATAATTTTTCTCTCCCACTTGAGCAGCTATAACTATGGACATTAAAATAAATGGTTTTGTGTTGGCCCTAAAATAAATGTGCTTTAGCAGTTGGGATATCTTTGCTTTAAATATACCATCGTGAGAGCTTGTCAAAATATGGCCCTTCAATCAATTATGCATTAAATCCAACAATAAATTGTGTCGTTCTAGGAATGCATTTACTCTGCATGATTTGGCATATAGCGTACTGAATTGCAGTTTTTTCGCATTTTCCAAACACTGTCAAGAGATTAAAATCAGGCCAGTACAGGGAAACTTGTTGTTAGCAAGGACTGTGGTATTGCTTTGTTCCACTAATGTTTTCAGCTTATTTTCAAACTGTATGTCTCCAGTAAAGAGTTTATTAAGAACACTTTATCAGTAACAGTTTTCTTTCTGACTGAGGATACTCCAACACTACAGTAGCGTAAGGAAGAAGAAAAAGAGTGTATAAGAGTATTGAGCTGAACTTACCTAGGAGAAAACATCTGTGATTCTATGAACCTAACTGTTTTAAGAAAGAGTTAAATAGCTGTATGAAAATTTCTGGTAAAAATATACATATATTAGAAAGAGTCCTTAATATCCAAAGCATGTTAAAATCCTAGAATCATATTGTGATTTGGGTTGAAAACGACCTTTAAAGATCAGCTAGTTCAACCCTCCTTACATGGGAAGGGACAACTTTCAATTTTATTAAAACATCTTTATTAAATATTAGTGATTTGCATGTTCACAGTGCAAATGAGGAATTTTCACTTCTAAGAGCAAGAGAAAACAGGATCTGCTCAAAATATAGCATTTCTGGCCAAGAATTCAACTATAGCTGGAACCTGCCTAATCACCTTTGAAGAGCATAGCTGAAAGTAGCTGTTGTGTGCAACTGCAGTCAGTTCTAGATGGCTAAAGCAACTACAGCATGGGAGGGTGGCAATTAGGATGTGCTTTTGCGAAGAAAAATTGCATTGTATGTTTGATATTTTCCAACGTTTATCAAAGGACGGCCTAGCAATTTTGTGAGTTTGTCTGTAGTCACTTGGCATTGTGAAGACAGTCTTAAGTAACAGATATGCTACTGACTGATCGTTAATAGCATCACTTAGACTGCTTGATCAATGGCTTGATTTATTTTTTCTATGCAAAAGCTGCTTTTAACAGCATAGTACTCGAATGATTTTGTTTTGTTGTTCAATAACCATGGATTATCACATAGGGGAAAGGTAAACGTGATAAAATATCATGACAAGCAATGAACAATTAATGTCAGTGAAAGTCAGCATTATTTTATCCTTGTATAAAATGTTCCAGATTTTCCCATTTTCTTTATGCCACATTGGATTCAAAATTATTTGATACTGTGCTATTGTGACTTCAGGATGATCCCAGTATAGGGGAATGGCTTGTAATACATACACTGGCTGAGATATCAGTTCATCTATAGTTAGATCTTTGTCATGACTTTGTGTTGTGGTTTTACCCCAGCTGGCAGCTGAGCACCACACAGCCACTTGTTTTCCCCCCAGTGGGGAGGGGGAAAGGGAAAGGGAAAAAAACAGACTCCCCTGAGCTGTGATAACAACAGATGGCAGTTTACTGGGACAGCAAGGGAGTGAAAAGGAAAGGAAAAAAAAAACAACACAGTACTGGTGGTACACAATACCGTACAACTCAGACCACACGCTCAGACTCATTCCGAAGCCGGACTGTCCTGGAGCCGCGCCGCCTTGAGAAGTACCACCCCTTTCTGACCAGCCCCTCCCTCTATGTTGAGCATGACATCACATGGTATAGAATACCTCCCCTGGCCAGTTTGGGTCACCTGTCCTGACTGTGTCCCATCCCAGTTTCCAGTGAAATCAACTCTACTCTAGCTAAACCCAGAACACTTTGGGGCACAAAGAGATTTCTCCTGAAATTTGGAAATGTCTTGCTGGGTGCTAAGGCCATTGCAAACCAGCTTAAATAAAGTATATTATGAGTGTTAGAGTTTAGACTGCAACCAGTGCAACAAACAAAGCTAGAACAAGAAATTGCACCTATACCATAAATATTCAAGTAATTTTTCACTGTTTCAAAAAAGCCTTCTTGTTCACCAGAAGTAACATTACTGTTGAAACACGCTAAAGTATTACATGCTCTGCTTCACTGAAGCAAGATCCAACAGTGCTAGTAATTCACTGTGTTCCAACTGAAACTTTGATTCCTTCCATAAATAAATTATTAGAACTATCACTTTATGAGAAACAATATTTTGCACTATGACTAGTTCCAAAGCCTGAAGGAAGGAATCTTTTTGTAAAATCCTCTTCCACAGATGTTTCAAAATTAGATAGTATTTAAAAATTTACTATCCTAATTACTAAGAAAAAATTCAATAGTTTTATTTTAGAATGAGTCTGGCCTCTTTCATCACATCATGTAGGAGCTATTTGATGCTAAAAAGCTAATAACATTTTGCAATTAGGGTAAAATTAAAAAATTGGAGCTGGCGTATTTATTAGGCTTAAATATTAGGAAAATAACCTGGTATATGTATTCTGAAATAGAATATCTGTAAGATACGGTTTAAGGTAATAGTACATAATCAATGCTTGGTATCACACATACAAACATTAAAACCCAACCAAATTAATAATAGAATACACTCATTAAATGTTACATTTCATCTTGCAGTGCTAAATGGTTTAGTATTTTACCTTTTAAAAGTCAAATATAGTTCAATATTTACAACTCCTATCAGACAGGTTTGTAATGGCTTTCAAATAATAATCATAAAAGACAGTTAATAAGTTAGTGTTTTTTTCTTCCATTAAAATAAGTACTTTTTATCACTGTTACTACACAACAATTTATATGAAAGACTGAAAAGGTGACAGATATTTGGATGTACTCGCAATATATAGGGGATAATTTTTATTTTTTCTTCATTAAATTTATATTGATGGATTTGACCTTTCTAGGAAAAGTCACAGACATTAAAGAATCATTGCTGATACTCATCTTGCAACAGCACATTGACTGTATAGTGCAAGCCTGGCATGAATGTCACTGTTAGAAAATATATGCCCTAACAATAATGAGCTCTATTGCTGTCAAAGGCAGGTACTTCAAATAAATTTAAACATACAATTGTATGTGTTTGTGAGGGTCTGTTTTCATTCATCTGATGACCTGCATTTGGTGTATTTGCTGTACAGAGAGAATTTGTAGGTAGACATTATTTCTCACTGAATAAAAGCAAAGGAGAGGCAACAATGTTACTGTGACCAATGGAACCTACTCTTCATATTTACTTCACAGTTTTATTATTAATATCCTCAGAGGCATGTTGTTTCTATTAGATACCTAGGGATCATCTATCTGATCTAAAATTGGAGAATTCCACAGATCAAATTCACCTGGCTTTAATGCATTCCATATATCCATATATAAGTTGTAGTTTAATGGACAATTTCTAATCATTATTCTTACCTAACCAATATCATTCTGCAGGTATAGGTTTCCATTTTGTATCATTTCATGTCCTTCTTTTCATCTATCAGGTGATTAGATACGTTGAACAATCCTTAAGTAATCTTTATTTAAACAAATTAGTGAGACAATATACAAGCATTCCGTAATAAATACCAGATTGCTTATGATTATAGCTCTACCAGTAGACTTTAAAAGATGGTCCACAGTGTTAAGTTCAAAATCTTGTGTATGGGCAAAGAGGAAGCACACCTTACTGTGATGGGTTGACCCTGGCTGAAGTCCAGGTGCCCACCAGAGCTGCTCTATCACTCCCCCTCCTTAACTAGACAGAGGGGAAGAGGTGTAATGAACAACTAGTGGGTTGAGATAAGGACAAGGAGACATTGTTCACTAATTATTGTCCCAGGCAAAACAGACCAAACGTAGAGAAGAATTCACCTGATTTGTTACCAAGCAGAACACAGAGTAGAGCAGTGAGAAAAAAAAAGCAAATCTTAAAACACTTACCCACACTCCTCCTTTCTTTCTGGGCTTAACTTCACTCCTGATCTCTCCCTACTCCGCCCCACAGGGGGGACAGGAATGGGGGTTACGGTCAGTTGACCATACGTTGTTTCATTCACTTCTTCCTCCTCAGGAGAAAGACTCTTCCCATGCTCCAGCATGGGGTCCCTCCCACGGGAGACAGTCCTCCACCATCTTCTCCAACATGAGCCCTTCCCACGGTCTACAGGCCTTCACAAACTGCTCCAGCATGGGTCTCTCCCATGGGGTGCAGACCTTCAGAGGCAGACTGCTTCAGCGTGAGTCCCCCACAGGGTCACAAGTCCTGACAGCAAACCTGCTCCAGCATGGGCTCCTCTCTCCATGGGGCCCCAGGTCCTACCAGCAGCTTCTTCCAGTACAGGCTTCCCACAGGGTCACAGCCTCCTTCAAGCATCCATGTGCTCCAGGGTGGGGTCCTCCATGGACTGCAGGTGCAATCTTTACACCTCATCATCCCTCCTCCATGGGCTGCAGAGAGACAGCCTGCCTCACCATGATATTCTCCATGTGCTGCAGGAGAATCTGTGCTCCGATGCCTGGAGCATCCCTTCCCCCTCCTTCTTTGCTGACCTTGGTGTTTGTGGAATTTCTTACATCTTCTCACTCCTTCCTCTGACTGCAAAGGCTCCCACACTTGTTTGTTTTTCCTTCTTAAATATGTTATCACAGAGGCGCTTCCACTGTCACTGATGGGCTTGGCCTTGGCCAATGGTGGGTCCGCCTTGGAGCCGGCTGGCATTGGCTCTATCCGGCACAGGGGAAGCTTCCAGCAGCTTCTTGCAGAAGTCATCCCTGTGACCCATCCCCCGCTACCAAAACCTTGCCACACAAACCCAAAACACTTATGTATGTAGAAAACAAATAATTTATTGCTAGTATAATTGAAATCTCAGCACTAATCTCTATTAGTCTAGATCTATTACAGAAAAAGAAAGGTTAATAATACAGTTAAAACTGTTATACACTTTTTTTTTTTCTAATCCTTTTCCTAGTGTTATGCTCACCCTTCCCATTCTCTTCTTGACCCTAAAGTTGGTGTTGTCATCAGGGGTTTTACAGTGATTTGTCAGATCTGGAGTCCTACAGGGAGGCTGGGGCTGGGGGTGTGGAATATGATGTTCATGCTGATGGCGTTCTCTTCTTTACTCTAGGATCTACTTGTGGTCATTTTTATATGTTTACTATCATCACACATGAATGTAGCATAAACATGTAAACATACAGTAAAATATGTTAGCTGAACACACCTGAACATTTAGAGAAATTGCTGTCAGAGCTACACCAAGTAAATTAAAGCTGCAGACAAAGAAAAGTTCAGATAGAGCAAGTCTGCTGAACCTAGTCCTCAGGTAAATTCAATATAAAGCTTATGGCCTGTATCTGGGAATGGAAATACTGCATGACAGAACTACACGGTTACAATAGGAGGACAGTAGATGCCAGGGCTTCATAAAAGGACCTAGGAAAAAAAAACCACACACAACAAAACAAACAAACAAACAAACAAACAAACAAAACCACCAAACCCAACCAAAAAACCCCCCAAAACCACAAAAACACACCACCACCACCACAATAAAAATAACAAACTTAGAAAAGAAATTATTATGTAATTTTTTAAAAAATAAAGAGTAACTTAAAAAATAAACTTGTTATTTTGAATAGCTGTTGAAAAATGAAGTCCCAGAAAATTCAGGAACTCATTTGTGAGAATTTGCTTCCATCTAAAGTTATTTGTAACTGGAAAGTTTATATTTTTCTAATCAAATAACGGCATCTGGATTCATGGAAACTCTTGTGTAATAACTGTACTTTCTCATTTTCAAGAGAAATATTCAATGTTAGAGAGACTATGTTCGTGGTCCTACTAGTATATATTGCTATCAAGGTCCAATGAGCTCTATTTTGGATAGACTTCTTTTTCAGGGGTGTCCTTGGGGTTTTTTTGTTTGTTTGTCTGACTGTTTATTTTGGTTTATTTTCCCTTGCTAAATCTGGAAAATTCCTCAGACTAATCAGGTTACTTTCCCAGCATCTAATATATCTGGATTATTTGAATACATTCCACTCTATCTTTGTTGCAGTCATTGATAAACTACATTTGAAGTTCAACAAAACAAAACAAAAACAAAACAAAACAAAATAAAAAAACCCACCCACAACAACAACAACAAAGGATAAATACAACCTTTAAATATTACCAGAATACATAGAAATACCAAGGTAATGTCATAGATTTTTACAGGACTTTAATTTGATTTAAGAGGTTTTATTTTTTCACAGTTTTGAAAATTGTTAAATTGATCTCTTTTGGGTTTTTTTTTCTGCAATCTGATCTGTTAAATATTGTCATGGATACAAAGTGTCTTTCAACAAATGATCTTTAAAAGTGAATTCCTATTGTTTGTAAGCTTTATCAGAAGACTATGCAGTCTACATTGCTTCTATGCATGTGCAATTATTACAGAGGTGAGCATGTAAAATGAAATGGATGATATAATACATTTCTTTTTTCTTGAGTAGTGGTACACAGCTTGCTTATGTCAATGCCTCTTTAAGAAGTAATTTACTAGCTGGAGAGTCTTCTCAACATGTGGAGATTAATAAAACCAGTAATAGTCTATATAGTTCAGTAGCAGTATTCAGTTTATTGCACTGTAGATTGCATTCACTGGAGAAAGAAACATATATATTTAACAGATGCCCTCAGGTAGAAACGTTCATCTGAAACCTGGCAGGTTTTAAAGTTTCAAGTATAGGAGTATTTACCACTACATAAATTATAATGTATGTGTTTCATACCCATAGCTTTCATGTCTGTTATAGTCCAAGATGAAAACATGCTGCTGATATATATGTCATAGTTTTCCTCCCTATTAATCCCAGCAAATACATTTTTTTACCATAAACAATATTGTTCTTACAGCTGTTATTCATGATAGACTCTGGCTTCCATGAGATTATTTTATACGCTGCTTATCCTTTCCTTGTTTTGGAAAAAGTTCAGTGGTACTATGTGCAGAACTTTTAAACCTAAGATATTGTTCTTTTACATCTATCCTCTCACTGGCTGCATCAAAAAAAGGAATTTTTCTCAAACTGAACCATCAAACCCATTAAACACCCTTATTGCTAGATTATGTCACTTGCTGTATCAAGTCACTAAGTGCATCTTTCTAATATACTAACATCAGTGCACATTAATAACACTATGTAGCTGATCCTGGAGAATGAGGCTAAAGAAAGAGGAATCTCTTTCACCAAACTCCGTTCCTTCTTGGTGTGCAGTACCAAGTGTGGAATCTCCACTCCTCAGTAAAATTCCATCAGGAATAAATAATTATGAAGATCTTTTCCTTTTTTTTTTTTTCACAGAAATTTATCTAACATCTAAGAGAGGTTCTGTTTAAGATAACATTCAAATACGTAACTGAAGAGGAAAAAGGAGGTGAGAGGAAGAATTAAAAAAAAAAATCAACGCAACAAAATCCAAAAACCCTAACAAATAAACCCCCAAAACCCAACAATCAAAAGAACCAAACACTGAAAGATTTGAACATAATGAAGGGTGTGCATGTTTTTAAGAACATGAAGGCAGGGTTTTCCATTTGAGACTGTTTGCAGACTGGCCCATACACTGTACATGCCTGATTCTCTTTCTTGTCCATTCATCACAGTATGCTGCTGAGAACATAGCTGAATGTTCACTTTCAAAAGCATTTTTTTTTTCTTTTAATGGAATACCTCTTCCAGAAATGTTTTCTTATTAGACCATTTGATATCCCTTCTGAGGAAGAAAGTACTTTCAGACAAATGGCACACAAATTCTGAGATGAAAATCTCCCCCAGAGCCCTGTGTTTTGACTTTGACATCGTCAGACATGGTTTGTATACAAGACCTCTGAGAGCTGTCTGTCACCTTGAAGAAAACAAAGCACACTCCCCACATGCACACCTTCTTTCTTACCTTTCACCAGACACAAAATGTAAAGTCTTCTCCCTCTTATTTTGTACTTGTCAAGAACTTAGCACAGAAAACCTATGAAGGCAACCACAAATGTAGCTGAAGAGAATGTATCGGGAGCAGGCGGGGGGGGCTGGGGTGATGAAGAGTAGCAGTGATGAGAAAGGGAGGGAATGGTAGGGAAAGATAGAAGTGATGAGATCATGTTTACTGTTGCTTTGAGAGATCTGTTTTCTTACTAGAAATGAAAAAGTTGGGTGCTGAAATGAAAAAAACTTGTGCACATTTTGTTATTTTGGTAATTTACATATGCATCAGAGTGATATTTTTAGCATACCATCTGTCTCACCAAAATCATTCTTTCTCAAAAAAATGTTACATGGGACTGAAATTAACGTCAGTTTACATGCCCTCCTCTGGTGCAGAACTTCAGCTCTGGGTGCATCAGCCAGCAGCAAGCATCTAATCAAAAGGCACACTGACATATCATAGTAAAGGTGTTCAGAATAAGTGTTCACACAAAAGTGCAGAACACAACCAGTCCATGCTCATCCTTCCACTACTGGTGGATATACTGAGGCTTTCATGGTTTTGTTTGATCTATCAGAGCAAAATCTCAGGCTTGTGCTAACAGCACTGTGTTCTGTCACTTTAAGGAGTGATGCCAAGAATTATGCCAGAGGAAGTAAGCTTAGTTTTTAGCATTTAGAGTAAAAGTTGCTCCAAAAGTACTTAGTAGTCTTTGGATATGTTAACAGTACTATCAAAGTCAGTGGGACTGTGAATAGGTGTTCTGAACATTTACTAGCATTTAAATATAAAATAATTCTGTTTTTTAAAGGAGATAAAGGTTAGTCCTTGAAGTTATTTTTATAGTTTAGGCTGTTTTCTGTCATCAAAACTTACCCTGCAAAGTAACTGTAATAACTTGTGAGACCAATGTTTTCCACTGTCTATGAAAAATGATGGATGAAACACAACTGTAATTGTGCCAAATAATCGATAGCTTGATTTTATCTTTATTAGAGAAGTAAGAAAATTAAGATTTATTTTCTTATTAGACAAAAAATTTAGAACCCCAAAAGAGTACTGTATTGGTCTTGTTAAGATGCTCTAATGGGAACTTCAGAAAATTCTACAAAGCTTTTTACTAAGTTTTGACAAACTTTGAAAAATTGAACATTTTTAAAAGAAAAAAACATTCATTTACCTTCAGAGGTAGAGAAAGTACGAAAATATGAGAGAAATACAAAGTGTGAAATGAATAAAAAGAATGGAATTAGGCAATTAAGAAGATAGCAAAGGACCAGGGTATTTTCTTCAAACATAATGTAATTTAATGGCTTTACCTTATGCCCATTCCCATCCTGGCAGTGTTCAAGGCCAGGTTGGATGGGGCTTTGGGCAATCTGGCCTAGGGTAGGGTGTCCCTGCCCATGGCGGCAGGGTTGTAATTAGATGATCCTCGTGGTTCCTTCCAACCCAAACCATTCTGATTCTATCTTAAAAGATAACTTTTTACATGTTTCACAGTTTATTGTAAAAGGTATTGAATCAACAGTAAAGCATTTTTAATTTGTACTGGATCTCACATTAGTACTATGGATTTTCACTACTGCTATACATTGTTTCTGATTATTAATACATATAGTGTTTGTGGATATGGTTTACCCTTCTTAGGGGATCTTTAAACATGGGAGTTGTTGCTTTCTGTGGGGGTACAGTGCTTAGAACTAGGAATTTTAAGTTCTACCATATAGAAAAAAAAAAGGTTATTCAATGTTGTTCCAGAAAATTTTTGGTTTTGTTCCTTCTAAGACTAACTGTAATTGTACTACTCCAGACTCTTTATCTATCCCCAAAAACGCATTGTCTGGAACTCTCACCAAAAAGTTGTGTGATTACTTTTCCACATTCCCTTTATGTCCTCTTAGATCTCGGACACCGTGAAAAGATTAGATAACTGTACTAGCTCTGATATGTTATTCTGTGAATAAAAGACTTAAACACAATGACCTTACACCTAGCCACACCAAAATTATGACTATAGGTAAAATGTATATGCTTAGATGTGTTGATTAACATCTTGGGTGGAGAAACTGGTTTGTTCTGGAGACCCAGGCAGTCTCAGCTGCAGAATGAACCTTATTAAGCACAGGTGATGCACCTGGGAATACACACAGATTCACAGATTGGTAGGGGTTGGAAGGGACCTCTGGAGATCATCTAGTCCAAACCCCCTGCTAGAGCAGGATCATCTAGAGCAGGTTGCACAGGATCATATCCAGGCGGGTTTTGAATATCTCCAGTGAAGGAGACTCCACAGCCTCTCTGGGCAGCCTGTGCCAGTGCTCTGTCACAATCAGCATAAAGTTTTTCCTCATATTAAGGTGGACCTCCCTGTGTTTCAGTTTGTGTTCGTTGCCCCTTGTCCTGCCACTGGACACCACT
>VWZZ01000059.1:10859-23811 GCA_013399095.1 Psophia crepitans
CCTTCCTTTCTTCCTTCCTTCCTTCCTTCCTTCCTTCCTTCCTTCCTTCCTCCCCCCCTTTTCACTTGTGAACTACGGGACATGTAGCTGTAAAAACAAAACCACTTGCCTGTTATTAATGCTGCCTGTGCCAGATGCTTCCTGGTTTCCAGTCTGATTGCAGTGATGAGACAAAGGAGTAAGAGAGTCATGTTAGAACCTCGCTGTAGCTTTCCACTGTAAATATTTTCTTCCATTATCCTATTATGGATTCATTCAACTTTCCTGCTTTTATCTAAAAAAGTACAAGATTTTACACTGTCATTATTTCTGGTATATGTCTAGTTTTTATAACAATTATGTCTGAGCATTCACTGTCCTAGATAGTCTGAGGTTTCATTATACCAAACACATTTGAAAAGAGACAGTACAGTTGAAAGTAAGATCTGGGGCTCCAAAGAAACAATGGAGATGTCAGGGTAGTTTTCAATAAAATCAAGGCCAAACCAAAAAATAAAACATGGTAGAAATCTGATGAGAGTATAAAGACCTCGGTGTCAGCCTACAGCCAGATTTAGTTTCATTCTGTGCTGTGTCTGAATTTCCACTTGTGCCAGTTAAATAAAATGCTTTATGAACTCAAGAATGCACTAGAGTTTTCTGCCACTTCTCAACACAGGGACAAAGTTGAGCAGAGGTAGCAAAAAAAATTTAAAAAGTGAAAAATAAGACTTGTACTTATTTGTACATCTATAGATCATGTTGATTAATAAAGATTTCCTTTAACCATATCACTCTACTGTCTAATGAAAACCAGTGGTCCAGTGAGACAGAGGTGGGAATCCTGAAAGAACACATGGGGGATAATGTTATGAAGCTCCACGGACATCTCAATGTCCCCATGAGCACTGGATAACCAAATTGCTCTATCACAGCTGATCTCATAATTCAAGTCCTAGCCCTGCATCCCTCATCCATTCTGTTCTCAGCTCATCTCAATTCTGGCCATCCTTTTATCTTCCAACACCTCCCTTCACCCCCCCCACCCCCCCTTTTATTTTCCTAATTTCTTGACAGGGCATGTAGATATTCCCATGTTTTCCACTGTTTCCTTACTCTTCTTGCACCCACCGATTTCTACTGACATAGAACAAATTAAGCTTCCTGCTTTTTGAGCCAATATTGAATCATATTTGTGCATACTGTGTGACATTTTCCCTCCATGTCTAGGTGATAGCTCCCCATATGTGACAGGAGATGCTCACAGACTAAAAATCTCATCTACCCTGCTGACAAGCTTTTCGTGCCATAGCTGTTGCTGGTGAGCCTGCTACTCCGTCTTTTTAGGCCATTATTCTCTTTGATTCCTGTTGCTAAGAAGTGGCTGTAGCAACTGAAGTGTCTATGTAGTTGTACTTTAAAAGAGAATCAGAACTCTTAAAAGTCTTTGTTACTTAAATCCTCCTGTGCAATATCATTCAGGTCCTCTCGTATTAGTGAGAGTTACAGGATCTGAGCATAAATGTATGGCCATGAATCTCAGTCTTGGTATATCTTGTAGCTGAGCTGCATATGTCTAAGAACCATTCAGCTCCTGCTGTGTTTGTGCTCAACATCCGAGCCACAAGAGAAGTCTTCCCATAATTTGTATTGCTATTGTTATCATTATTGATATTAAAACTTGATGATTTTAATGCTCAGATAATGATTCTTTTTCGTTATACTGCCATTTGATATACAGTTTCTGTCATCATGGATTTAATGTTTTTTAATCAGATAAGGACTTCTCTCTCATCTGCTGATTCTGGTATAATTGAGTAGTATATTTGCCTTTGGATATTTTACTGCAAAAATGTGACAGGTAGTCAAGTATGCCACTTTGGAACATTAAATAATTCACTCCTATGAAATTTTATCTAACAGCAATCATTTTGAAACGCATTAGAACGGGCTGCATCAATAAATAAATAGCACATCAGCCACGTTTGCTATTATGCCAAAGTAACGATGTTATATTTAAAAATATTCAGATATATCTGCTTTCTGAATTTCATGCATCAGAGACCTTTATGCTTCTCCATAATCCACACTGCATTTTAATTCTACTAGATGTCTTAAAAACAGAGTACTTTTCCTATGCTTTGTCATTACAGATTCTTTCTTAACTGGTAGAACTATTTTGTTGCCATTTCTAAATAGCCTATGCTTTCTGTTAAAATCACTAGTGAAAAAAAACACGGAATTGTAGACCCCCAGGGAAAAGGACAAAAAGCAACTTTGGAAGGTCGTCTGGTGCAGTCTTCTTTCACCAGGAAAAGGCTTTCACAAGTTTTCACTGATGCTTGCTCCAGGTATCTATTGTACCCTTAATCTTTATTGAAGCAAAATTGGAGTTTTCACCAGTCTGTCTTTCTCCTCTTCATATGCATATCTGTACACACAGTACGTGTACCGGAGTTTCAGGGGTTGTAAGAGAGCTATACATACTCTGAACAAGACAACAACCTGGATGCCTGGAGTCTAAGCCTCCAGGGTATGCTGTGGCATGTGTGTGCCCTTGGAAAACATGGTTCTCCAGAAAGGGAATGACAGTCAGGGATGGAGCAGTCCTCAACCCACCCATCTCGCATTTTCTCTCTTCTTTGCCTACCAAGAAACAGTCAGTGGGAACTGGCTAGCCTTCTCCTTACACTGGAAGATTATCTGATCCGGGTTGAGGTGGAGTGGCAGCTCTTCCGCATAAGAAGTGAAAAGGATAAGGATTGTTACTACTTTTCTTGTGCTGAACTTGTATTATCAGAAATTTAAATATCAGAGAGGGAGAAAATGAAATTATCAGTTGTCTGCAAGGAAAAAAACTTGTCTTTTGCCTTGTGCTTCACCTGGGATTCTCCAGATCTAGAGTATTATTTTGCATGTAGTTACGGTATGAAGCAGTACAACTCAAGGGTGACCAGAAACCTCTACTAAAAGTCCAGCGGGAATTTGTTAGGTAAAAGGCAGATGCCAGAAATAAAATTTGGTCAAAATTTCTAACTTCTCTACCCTTTCAAAATGAAATATTATACTGGCCCTTGAAGTGTCTTTACTTCTCAAAAATGGTGGCCCATAAAAATACAATATTCCTTTTAAAATATGAATAATCTTTCGGCACCTATGACACAGAAGCCTGTGTTATTACTGCAATGCCTAAGAACGAACTGCGCTGAAAGTCCTTACTTTCCCAAATGTGCTGGTAGGCTTCTAGGCTCTGGTTTTGGATTTCTGACATTTGAATATTTTTGTAGAAAATTTACTAACAATTTTACAAGTGTGTAATAGTTCCTTTGAAGTAAAGCAATGCTCTGCATGTTCTGAATTCGTAGGAACAAACTGGGTTGTCAGAGCTTTTATTAGTCTTTCTCCCTGACAACACATCTCACTGGCTGTTAGGCAACCTCCAAAATAATTTTGTGCATGATCTGAGATGTGATAAACTATCTCTCCATGTTATTGCTGTCCTCTCTCCACTCAGAAGGAAAGCATGATATTAAATCAGATGGCATCTGAAAGGCAAGCTGCTTTTTAGCAGTACTAACACTTTGTGTGTCAAATGGTGCAAATTATGCGGTACGAATAAGGGCATGACAACAAAAGGGAGTTCAAAGGATATGCAACGGGTAGAAGGTTTGTTGATCACTCAGTGAAGTCTTGTGGGGCTGCTGATGGTTTGATTCCGTGGATCCATGGAACAGGGTCAGAACTCTGGAGAAAAAGTAAATTATTCATTTAATGAGGTTTTAAAGTACCAAAACGTAGAGAGCATTCAGGGTCTTTACTGGAGACACCCTGATATACATTGGCTATATGTAAGTATACGTTGTAACTTAAAGACCAGTCATCTCTGTTGCTGTGGATCAAGTGTTTCTTTTCAGATGCATACTGATTTCCTTCTTTAGTGAGGGGAGGTGTAAGGAAATTGAATAATACCCTGCCTTTTTCAGATGGTGTTAGCATTTCTTCCTGAAGCTTTGTAATTTTGCTCTCCATTTGTAAAAACTGGCAATAAGGCGTTGCCTTCCAGGTTTTCAGAAAGTAGATTTGCAAATGATATACAAATTACCACAATGTACAGCACATCTTGAAATTAGCCATGCTTTACTCCTACACTGAGTTCTGTGTGTAATGCTGGTTTTGCCGTGGCTGTGCTATCCTTGCTGTGTTGGTAAATACCATTAGACAGAAGTGGCATATACTAATAAATGTCATTCTGCTACTGTGGTTTCTACCAGCCTTCCCAGTGATATATATTAGACCAAAAAACTGTGTCACTGATAAGCTTACCTCTGAACTTATAAGCATGTTTTCCAGAGTAAGCATGCATGCACTTTTCACATCTGCCATAGCTGAGTTGCATATCATCAAAACTTCGTATTGCAGAGAGCACATAGCACAAATAGTCTTCAGGAACCTAGGTCTTGTTCTATCTAATTGATTGGGGCGTTAAATCCAATGCTACCACTTCTGAAAGGTACCACCCAAAGCAAGGACCAGAAACACACAGCTTGTGATCACAGGTATTTGCTTCAGCTAGTCTGATCCAGCCCTTCTGCAGCTGAAGAGGTTGTATGTGATGTGTCACAGGTTGCATTTTTCTCTTGGTTAAAGAGCGTTGTGAGATTATAATGCCAATAAATCTGTCAGAAAAGTGTTTTGTTTTGTTTTCTTAATCATTATTGACAATGGGATATGTTTTACCATTGATTTTTATAAAGATCTTCAAAAGAGAGTTTTTGTTAAAATGTCTGAACAAAACAGTTGCAAGAAGAAAGTACAAATGGAAATAGAAGGGCATGATTTTTTAATGTTGGTTTGTTGGTTTTTTTAAAGCACTTTTTCTTTTTTAACCTAAAAGTATATTTAGGTTAATTCCTATGGATGCCAGCTGTAAATGAGAACCTAGTCCAACCTACCAATATATGATTGTTTCAGGTCAAACTGTTTCCCATTGTGACATTATTTTTATCACATTAAGAAAATGGTCACAGAAGTATTATAAATGTAACAGTGATTGAAAATGCTAATAGAATGTTTCTCTTTATGGCCTGTTCTTGTTAAATTACTTTCCATGTTCCTTATAGAAATAGCCAAAACAAAATTAATCTTACTTTACTGATTCTTGTGGTTAAGCAGTGAATTAGAAATATCCTTAAATATTATAGAACAAAATAATTTCTTTTCCCGGTCTCTGTAACTGTAACAGACATGGGGTTGATGTGGAAATATACATGCTTTCATAAATACTTGTGTGTGTGTTCTCTCTCTCTGCCTCGATGGATTCAACAACAGGAAATGCCTCTCCTTATTTTGAGATTTATCTCATTTCATAACGTATTTGTTTGAAGATCAATGTGTCCTTATTTACTATGAAGATGTTTCCCCTGAAAGAAGAGATTTATCCAAATTCTCTATACTGTGAGCCTTTTCTTTGAGCTATGGAGGCAACTCACCAAAATACCAGCTACTCTGATCAGAAGAAAATCTTCAAATTTCAGAACCTCAGCAGAATACTGTATTTATGTACTGTAGGTATGAGGCAGCCTGATCCTACAAGTCTGACCATACCAAGCTGCCAGTGTATGCATCTTATGCTCAGATATCCAATGCCCTGAATGCCTTTGGGAGCTTCCTCTGGCTGTGCGGTGGCGCATGGGGCAGCAGCAGAGCTGGTCTGGAGGGTGGAGTTGGGCACCCTGAAAAGACAAGGATAGCACGAATAGGGTTCCAAATGCGATAAGTGCTACTCGGTGGGTATATCTTTCTTTTCTTCTGTAGGTTTGGGTTGTCCAAAATGATCACTTTAATACTTGTTTGCTCTGATTTTGTGCATATAGCTAGTGACAACTTCAAGCATTACGGTAACAGTGAAAAGACAGTTGACAGCTTACTGTAAGAAGGAAACTTTAAAAAAAAGTCATATGTATAAAAATGTAACTCTCTAGTATGTGTATCAGTAGAGGGCACTTCAGAAAATCAAATCACAAGTAAACAAATTGTTCTTAACAAGGCTTTTTGCAAGTATGTGCATAGCTTTTTGATTTGCAGTATATCTTTGATTGATACAAAATAAGTGTGTCTTAATTAAACTCTCTTTCGTGACCACATTTTCATTTTAGTGTCTGTGTTCCCACTTATCAAAAAAAAAAAAAAGTTTAATGTACTGCAGTTCTACAGATGTATGCTTGTAACTCTCTGATATTCCCATAGTTAAAATTCCATTACAAGTTCTAATGTAATCTTCTAGTTTAGATGAATGTTCCCTAAACAAAATGGTACAGTCTAACATGCTGTCAATTAAAGTAAATACATTAGTAAAAGGTGCAGTTGAATTCACTATGTACAAGGAAATTATTTCTATCTCTTGTTTTTTTCAGTAGTTTGTGTAAAAAATAAGTATAGTAGAGCACCACTATTAATATTGTTGCCCCAAGAGTGTGAGCAGTTTTTACGAGGGTGGAAAACATTATGTAAGTTGTCATACTCTGTTCTGTGGTTCTGCTTATGCCTGAGAAGTGCAAATGCTTTTTTCTCAAGAAATGCCAAAGGAACAAGCAAGCAGTAGGCAGCTACTGACTTTCATCACTCTATTAATAAAGCCGTGTCTGTCTGCTGCTTCTCTTCTTGTTTACAAATACTCCTTCATGTTTTCCAGTGCCTTTCTCTATTTACTGCACACAGATTTTACCCCACATAGGAATCACTATTATGGTGTCTGCATTTAAGGAAATCCACAGTGTAGTACTACCCTGTCATTTTGTTTTTACAGACCAAAGTTTAGAAATTACTTTTACTGCTCTGAGTTTGTTAGATAAAAGGAGTCAAAATCCTTCATGACTTTAAAGAGGACTGTGATTTGTCTTTGAATCAGAGCTAATATAAATTTATTTTTCATACCTAAAAAGTATCTATAGAATTATTATATAAAATATAATATGCAATATTTTATATAATTATTTAATATTATAGAATATATTATCACATAAAACTTTATGATATATGTAGTTACACTATTATTAGAATAATATGTAATTTTATAAAAAGTAATATATAATAGATTAATACATTATAGATATTACAGAAATATGTGATAAACTAAATTCCCAAGGTGCTATTCATCAGACCTAAAGCTTCATAAGTTAAAACAGGAGGCCATGTTTTCTCTTTCTATGTTTTGCCATCTTTTCCTGGTTTTCTGTGTTTACTGCATTTTCTACTGTCCTTTGTTACATATCATTTACATAGGAAACACTAGTTTTTGACTTTGGAGAGTTCAGCTGCTAGCTAGCTCTATGTTCTAGGCATGTTCACTTTTCATTTTTCCATCTTTTTTCCATTTCAGTGATTGATATGTGTTTCCAATGCCTTTCTTCTAATCCAGAAACAGACAAATATCTGTTTCCAGGGAAATGAGCCTCTCCTTTTTTATTCATTGGTTTCTTAAGGATGGGGATTCAGCCTAGACATTTAAACCCTGAGATAGGTGAGCTTTTTCAGGTCTCTCCTACATTTTAGAGTGAGACATGTGTCCTCAGCAGATATTCTTAGCCACTTCCTCATTTACATAGGCCTGTTGTCCTTCCTAAGGATAAACAATTCCAGTGAGATCAGAGGCTTGAAATTCCTCTACCATGAAAATAAGTGTGGTGTTTGGGATTATTTCTTTTAAAATTGATGATAATTCATATTATATAAGACATTGCCAGAATGGCTGGATTCAGCAGCCTTTTAATGTGCAGAATAGTAACAAGAGTCTAAGATTTCCTGTTTAGCAATATTTCAAATAGGGGATTATACATTTTAGGAAAAAAGAAGCTACAACTTTAACGCTGCAGAAAGCAAGAGGAGGTAGTAAGAGCTGGAAGGAACCCAGGAGGGACAGAAAAGACTTACAAGGCAAGAGTGCTAATCCATATATCAAAATAACTTGTTGCAACTCCTTTGTTTATAACATTGTGATGAAACAGATAAATTTGGGGTCAGTTTTGAAATTTGAAAATTAAGTCCATTTGTGCTGTAGAATGACAACAAAGTTATTTTGTACTGCAGTGTTGACCATTGCATTTGTAAGAGGTTCATCTGAGCTATCAATGCTTTTATTGATGTCTTTATTAGGGCTGCAATATTGGAGATTCCTTTGAAGTCCATCAGATTGATGGAAGTCTATCGTTCATCTTTTCCTGTGTGCTGAGCACTGGCATGGTTTTTCCTAGTGCGTTGGATTAACTCTGAATAATAGACAAATTCCCACTCAGCTGACTGCTCACTCGCTCACCTCAGAGGAACAGTGGCAGAAAACAGGATGAAAAAGTTCGCGGGTCAAGATAAAGACAGGGAGATCACTTCCAATTACTGTCATGGGCAAAACAGACTCGACTTGGGAAAAATTAACTTAGTTTATTACCAGTTAGAGTAGGATGGTGCAAAACAGACAGAAACTAAACCATCTTTGTCTCACCCTCCATTTTCCCTTCCATGCTCAACTCATTTCTTCATTACCAATTGCTCTACCTCTTTGTCCCTGAAAGGCACAGATGGATGGGGAAATCCCAGAACGGTTGAAATTGGAAGGAATCCTTGGAGGTCATCCAGCTATATACACCACAAAGAAGGCAGCTCATCACTGAATCCATGTCTGTACTGGAGAAACTGAGGGCAGAAAGGAGGACAGACAGTGTAATAAGATGTAATTGAATGAAGAATAAATAGTACCGCTATAGCTGAACACAAAATAGCCATGTTTTGCAAATATGTTGGAGAAAAGGTGGTAATGAAACTGGGAAGCCAAAAGCTCTCGTCTTCAGTGCTAAAGCATTTCTGGTGCAGTGGCCTCCTCATGCTCAGCAAGAAGTTGCTGCTTCTTCTCAAGCCTTCTGGTTGTCAGGGACACAACTTGTACAGTGCTCATTCTTCAGTCACTGACAGGGAGTCAGTTAGCAATGGTCAGAGCAGAGATTTCATATCAATTTCTATCCACTGTGATATGACTTTCTTTTTCACTATCTAGTGCTATCTGGATGAGTTTATTATGTATAGTTTAAGAATCCCCTCTTCATGGTATATGTTGACTATTTATTCTTTGCTCATCCACTGAAGTGACATAGTATCATATCATTCATGTTGTATTTCCTCAAAACACAGCCCATCATCAATGGCAGTTTCATGCAAAACGTTTGTACAATTTTTCTTGACATTGAATACGCACTTCTTTGGCATGTTTCCAAATAATTTCATATAGTTTTGTTTCTATGTTAACTAGTAGTAAGCTTTACTTTCTTCTTATCATAAGTGTTTTCAAGGACTTCTCACTTACAAATGAATTTTCCAAGTCACTGGTGTAATAATTCACGTGCATAGCATAGATCCAGATGAATGAGCAGAGATTAGTGATATTAAGTCACTCATTTTAGAGGCCATTAAATGTTGGGGAAATTCCCTTGAATAATTGTCTATGACAAAGTTGCTAAAATTTTCAATGAATATTTCTCACAACTAATTATTTAAAAGTTTTATTATATGCTGAATTGTACTATTCCTTCTGTATGCAATACAAAACAAACCCCACAGTAATTTGAGGCACTTCTCCCAACATCTGTAGAGAGATACAGGATCTGAGTCTGTTCTTACTCATGATAATGTCAAGCAACTCAAAAGTAAGTCCAGATTTTCATTCATTAAACTTTTCACAAATAGAAGCTGCTAGAGTTTCCCTGACACAAACCCCACTTCCCTCCTAGAAGATGAGGAATAGACACATTGAAGTAATTGTCCTTGTAATCTCAGGATTTCGTTTCCTTTTGCCACTAGCTAGAAACTGTCTTGGTTTTATTCTCATGTAGAAAATTAAAAGGGGAAATATTCCTTTGGAATGGAGTAAGAAAAATATGTTAAATCACCACAGGCTGTACATGTGTGAATAAAAGAGAAAATCCTCTCAGCAGCCTTCTTTTTCTAACCAAGGTGTCTTATTTGAAATGAATGGGTCAGCTTCTCTCTTCCCTGCTTTCTTCCCTTCCACAAATGTCTCAGAGGCAACCACAGTGGTGCCTTCTCCACACTGCAGGTTTGGGGACAGGGAAGACAAATGCGTAAAGACACAGGGCCAGAGACAAACTCATAGGTGGGAAAGACAGGGAAGAGAGTAGATTTGATGTATGAAGGTAAAATTGTCTGGAGCAGAGCGAATACGCTGATTTGAAGCTGTCTGTGGTGATCATGGCAGACATAATTTTCCATTTCCTGAAAGCACTAGGAGCAGGAGAACTTTTCTCCTGTTATTAGACTTAAAGCTTTCAATTTTTTAATGAAAATAAATGCAGTAAACAGGAGCATGGCCTTGAACCGCAAGCCACAGGTTGTTATCAACCCCATTTCTATAGTTAGAAAAAATGACAAAACGGAGAAATGAGACATTGCTCACCAAATTTAAGTTTCTAAATTCGGTTGTCTGGAGTCTGAGTTGTTTTTGACTCCCTTTGTTTTCAGTAGAGAGAAATGGAGCCATTTCTGAGTGTAATTCATCTTATTCTAAGCATCCAAGACACATAAGATGAAACCTCCTGGAGAAAGCTTTTCTCTCAGATGTCTGTAAAGAAAGAAGTGGGACAATCTGACTTCATCTAACTTTCAAATATTGAAGTGAAGTGAGATGCAATCCACTCCATCTTTTTCAAGATGTCCAGGTAGTCATTAAATTTTCTCTCCAGCTGACTGGTTCATTATGTACATGAAATCATTTTCCCAGAAGCAAACCTTAGTACCACTTTCCAAAAAAGTAGATTTTGGAAACAATGTTTTGGAAATTTCTCTGTAAAATCTTAAAAGCTGAGAAAATTAAAAGTAAAATATTCTTGTCTCTGGCCAAATGTTAGTTAGACATAGCTAATGTCAATTAGACATAGCTAGTGGATACTTAGGTTCCTAAGTATTGTTTTTACTGAGGACGAGTTCTAATATTCTTGCAAAATAAGTATCACCAGGTTTTATTTCTGAGTGAGAACAACCTATAAGAAATTATTATTTAATTCCAAATAGAATGGAAATGAAGACTTCTTTCTTCCTTGAGTTAAAAACACTCTAAATTAAAAAAAGCTAAACTGAGAAATGGAAAACAGACCCTTTGTCTGTGAGTAGTACACTTTCCCATGTTCAGCTAAGAGAGATAGGTATATAAATATAGCTTTCTAGGGGATAAGGTAGAACTGGAATTTTTAGTTTGTGTTTTGTATTAACAATTAACTATGGGATTCATCATCAAAATCATATGACAATCTGCTGTTCTTATAAGAAGTGATAAAGGTGGATTTAGGTCTGTAGTTTTATATCGTATGATATCCTTACAAAATGCAAAGGTAATTAGACTTGGATATTTCCTTTAGAATGTATAGGATAAGAAAATCTGTAAAGCACTGGCTTTTGTTCTAGGGAAAAAATGTAAGCAGCTGTCACAGTAGACTGAAATAAGTAATTCTTACTTATTCAGGAATTATTCAGATTCATGTTTCTGAAGGCCTAATAAATTGCATACAAAAATAATTGCCTCCCTTACATTGTAGGGATACGTATTTACCAAATGCTTTTAATAGTTGATTATAATATCTCTTATTTTAGTCCATATGATAATTCTGTTTGTTGATCTTGACATGTGATATAGTACTGCCTACAGGTTTTTCTTTCTTGCTTTTACTACATTTTTTTTTTATTTTATATTCCCCGTGCAGTACTATTGTCCTTGACTCTGAATGGTAATATGAAAATATCATTTGTGTGACAGAGTTTGTGATTTATAGTTCTGTACTGGTTCATCGGAATTTTGTTGTTTCTTGTCATGGAGGTTGGTTGGTTGTTGCAAGAACTACTCTTTTTTTAAAAGAAAGAGTCAGAGGCATAAAATAGAAAAGTCACACACTAAGACAAAGCTGACATGAGATATAACAGAAATAAAACTTGCTTTTGGAATATAACAAAGTGAACAGTAATATATTTGTTCTGTGCAGCATATTGTCTTTTTATCCCTGTAATGTTTTTTTCCCTTTTATTATTTTTTTCCATTTTACATAGAAAGAAATAAGAAATAAAAAAATCCCCAGAGAACAAGTTTGAATCCTCTAGCAAAGCAGCATGCAGATGTATTTCATTAAGAATTTTAAACTCAAGTTGAAAAAGAGAGGAAAGACGTAACTGTGCGTGGTGACTTTTGTTGTAAGTAGAACTAGGAGGACTTTCTTGCATGATATATTTTAGATTAAGATTTGCTATTTTCTTCCTTTGATTTTAAGCCTGCTCTAGTCTCAGGTCTCTTGCACAGCTGAGGCAATACACTGAATACACTCTAGGCTGGTTACACATAAAGGACTGGATACACACTGTCTTGCCTTTTTTTTTTTAGTTGATATTCACATCTCACTTATAATAAATCTTCCTTCTGAGTATAGTCAAATCTTTTTCAGTGTGTGTATTCTCTGCTTCTGCTGTGGAAAAGCTGAGCCTCTTTGGTTTTGGAATCATTGAGTCAACATGGATGTATCACAGGAAGTTTAAGAGCTACTTCCACTGTGATTAATAAAATCAAAGCTTTCTGAAATGGATTACTCCCTGTGTGAACTGTGAGACAGCAAATGGAGAATAAGTGGTAGTGCCATCTGCCATACTGCAGGCAGCATCAATTGTGGGTGACTAAAGAGTGTGGAAAGCAATTAATTTGCTCTTCTTAACTTGCCTCCCTCTTTTTGCTGAACAAGGTTGCTGAATCAAAACATGCAACTACAAGAATTGGTCCGAATAACAGTCTTTTCTCACTTACATTTCTGTGCAAATTTTTGGATATTGTATTTAGAATGGAATTTGGCATGGTGAAACCAGTGGGAATGGTCATCTTAGAATAGAATAGAATAGAATAGAATAGAATAGAATAGAATAGAATAGAATAGAATAGTAT